>JAPDSC010140081.1:218058-271257 GCA_026290005.1 Latrodectus geometricus
ATATATATATTTTTATTGATGTAATTAATAAAATACTGTGACTACGAAATGAAATAGTTGTGTAATTTTGTTCTTAAATTATTTATATGCTTCATATTGAAAATGACATTTGCTATTAGATCAATCCAAGTTTAGTTTGACTAAATGTTAGCATTTTTACATTTAATTCAAGACTTTATTGATGATTTTTTTAATTTTGGGTAGGAATGTTAGAAATAACTCTCGAAAGATCGCAGATCTTTGAAATTAGCCCTCTTGAGCAAAAGGGAAATGATTGTATTATAATAAAAATAAACTAACTTCAGTATCTGTAAAAATGATGATCGGTAAAAATGATTTCGAAATCATATTTAGCAACATTATTTTTAGATATTTGATTCTTTAAAGAGTTATTTTATAATGAAACACAATATATATCTCGTTAGTATTAAAATCCTAAATTCAAATTAATAACAATATGCAGTTATTTAAAAATAATATCACATTTTGAAATTTCCGCATGTTTGAAATTCCTTAAAAAATTGATATTTTATTAAAAGAATTGTTATAAAAGAAATATAGGTATAACTATACTTTAGGTGCCCTTTTGGGAACTTGGCGAATTTTTGGCACCATTCCTATTTGCGCCGTTTACAGTGCTAACAGGTATGGTTGAACATTAAAAAATAATGCAACATTCGTAGGATTTTCAAAGTTCTAAAAATGATAAACCAATCAGAGCCTCGACTGGATCTAATCCAATCAGAATACGATTCGGTTTTGCCCAGATTGGCAATCAATCGCGATTATAACTTGGCGAGAATCAAAGGTGCACCCTAAAGTATAGTTTAACCAAAAGATACATTTTGGTAAAGCATTTTATATTAGTAATTAATAATGCATTGTTCATATCACAACATCTAAGTCACTTTTTAAGTTTCTCTTTTTGTAAATTTAGATTGATTCCGGCCTATGTCCTGAAATGTCCCGCCACCCAAATTTGGCACAGATAGTAACCCATCACATTTCCTCAGTAATGTCTCCAAGACCAGATCATCCAGGAGCTAGATTCAAGTTCACCAAAGAGGGATATGGGGACACACCAGTGGAGGTCTATAACTATAGAAAAGTTAATGGAGGGAGCGAAAATTTCCTTAAAGTAAGATTTTTTGCAATAATTTCGGAAATACATATTTATATAAGTGCGATTTCATTTTAAACAATAAAGTAATTACGATGTTAAAATAATTTGATTTTTTTATTACTGATTATCCTATAATTCAATCATTATTGTAGTAGTTTTTCAGTTTAGCTGTAGTGTTATATTAGAACTAATACCTGATTAAAGTATATGCATTTTCGTAATTTAGTGTTCTTATAATATGGTAGTTTCTAGGAATTTATGTTACTAAATAGTATTCTTATTTATGTATTAAAAATTTAACATGCATTACTAATTTTAATTAAAAAAAATTTTTTAATGTGTTAAAGTCTTTTATTGTTTTCAGAAATTTATTCTATCGTTATATTTTTCAAAAACTGAGTTTTTCTTTAATCTGGTAGAAACTAAAATATACTAAAAATCAAAATTATTAACTGTAACATACCACATTATTAGAGAATGTTGTACATTAGTAGTTTAATATTATTTTTGCTTACCAACAGTTTTTAAAAATTATTCAAAATAAAAAATATATATATATTGAGGAAAATGAGTACTTTTTTTTAAAATTTAGTACTTAGCAAAATAATAACAATTGATTACTTTTTTAAATTTTTAGGTAGGTTCTTACAATGGACAATATATCAAGTTGGCAGATATGGTTACATATACCAATGCAGGTGAAATACTTATGGAATCCATCGAATCCGTTTGTATAAATGACTGTTATCGTTGTCAATATTCTTCACCCAATCATGTTATGATACCATCCTCTCAAGGGCTGTACATTGCTGTAGCACTTGGGGTACACGAAGCAACACCAAACCCTCTGGCTTGTGGACCAATTAGAATCCATGAAGGTTTCCAAAACTTTGAATCTTTACAATGGGCTTTAAATATCATTAATTCAGATCCTACAATTTTGTCTGGCGTTGAGTTAGGATTGATTGTTTTCGATACATGCAACAGCAGGGAAAAGATATCCATGGACATCTCCAATTTCTTGACGGGCACAGTGAATGACAAACATTCGTTGCCAGATCCTGAGAATGTGGTTGGTTTCTTAGTTGAAGGACCAGGGGACATCGTCCATCCGCTTGTGGACTTGACTTTGCCTCTGAAAATGACAACAGTTGCTTCTTCAGCAGTTTCACCAGTTTTCAGTGATGTGAAGAAATATCATCATTTATTAAGAATGAAGGTTCCTAGTGACGTCCTCATTACTTCTATGGTGAATCTAATGAGGTAATGTTTCGCACAATATTTTTTATTCAATAAATGCTCATATATCTGCATGGACAATAATAATGCACATTTTAAAATATGGACACTGTGATTAAAATAAATTAAACATTAAATGATAATTTCTATACCATGCGTTAGACGTAAGAAAAAATTAAAATCTCAAGTTTGATAAAATATAAAAGTTAAAATTTATGCTGTTTTGTAGGAAATATCACCTTATTTTTAATAATGAAAAGCAAAATAAAAGAAATAATTTACATTCTTATAGCTTCATATTTCATAATAAATTAATATTTTAACTGATATGTTTTTATTATAATCAAGTGTCATATATATATATTTTAATTGATCAATAAGTCCATTTTTTACTTTTGATGATCAAAGTATTAATTTAAGGTTAATAAGATTTAAATTATAATTTATATTTTAAGTACATCAAGATTAATTTAGATTTTATTTCAATGTTGTTTGCTACATTGGTATATTTGTTTTGGTTTCTTATATTGACATCTGTAGGTATCTTTTGCTTACATTACAATGTTAAATTGATAATTTCTATTTCCTTCATTTATCTTAGTTTGTTTAATTCTTTTTCGAATCTTAGGCTCAATTCTAATCTCGAAAGCTGATGCTTAAGTTTGTTCAGAATCTACTTTAATCAGTAGTTTCTAAGTGGTCTAAAGCAAACAAGCGAAACAATTCGAATGCTGCTAAAAATATATGTATAATAGCAACTACTAAATAACTTGAAAAGTTTTAATAAGAATGTTTTTAAGCATAATTCTTTATTTTAGCAATTTAAAGTAATAAATCGTGTATGCAATTAACGTTTTTAGTTTTCGTTCATTAAAAATTATTGGTTCCTTTTTAAGAACTAATGTAGTCACTGACTTATTTATGTCATCTTGTACTTTATTTGGGGTTTTATTCTTAATATATTAGTTTGGGGAAAAGGAAATCCATTATTTTTACGTGAACTTTATGTAACTTCTTTTGGATTCGCTTTGTAAAAAGATTTAAAACAGCTTTCATGTAGATTTTTAGGTCTTGCGCGGTATGACTGCTGACATGCGGTTAACTTCGATCATTTTTGTTATTTTACAGACATTTTCGACGATACTGTATCCACATGCTAGGTGCATCTCTAACATCAAAAATATCCGAATGGAAATGACGAAACAAAAATTGTACGTAACTGGTTGTTAGTCTTATATAGGACGATAAGCACCTTTCACAATTTCAGCCACCTGGCTAGCCTTTTCGCCGTTACAAGAGAAAAACGAAAATGTATCGAATTTTCTGTTTGCTGTCTTTCATTTTTAAAACCTTGTACTCGTAACTGAATTAATCAAACAAAAAACAGCAAGAAAATATTTTAGTGTCAAATGTCACCTATCCAACGAGCATAAATCTGAAATTGTTTGATTGATATCCCCCGAGATATCGATCACTACAGACGCCTACCGAAAAAATAATGGATTACTTTTTCCCCAAACTAATATTTTCAATAATCCCTAATGTATAAATAAACAATTATTTTAACGTATATTTTCATTTAAATAAACATTGTGTAATAAATAGACCCACCTTGTTTTAATTTTATAGAGTATTTAATTCATGGTATAAATTAATGATGACGCTCTACATTTCTAAATATTTTTTTACCTTTAATTTTCATTTTGGCTTGAAGTATTTCTAAGTTAAAAAATAATATTAAAAATATAAATAAAATATCACATTTTCGATAATCATGATGTAATCCAGAAAACCAAAAAGTTTTTATGTTAATCAATATGAAAATTATTTCACAAGTAGAATAAATTAAAAAATACTTTTTATAAATTGAGACTCCATAAATAATTTTTTTAAGAATTTGCCTTGTTTTATTTAGGTTTAATTAAATACAACAAATCTTAATATTCCAGTATAAACCTTATTTTCATGCTTATTCATTTATTCATGTTTTACTATCAAATTATTAAAACAAAGTGACGCAAGTCTTAACATGAAATTATTTTTATAGAAAATAAATTTTAATTAACGGTAGTAAAAAATGTTAAAACTGTTTAATTAATGTTAATAAAAACAAATTTAACTGTTAGCTTGTAAATATTAAAGCTTTACTAAAGTCAAAGTTTTTCATTCAATGTAATTTATAAACTTTTGTGAAACAAGCAAAGAGAAAATTCCCTTCCAAAATAAAAATATTTCGTTCGAAATAAAAGAATTTAATACGTAGTTTTAGATGGATTTTAAGAGTTATAGAATTAAATTCATTTACTCTTAGAATATCTTGCTTCTTATAATATCTATTCCAAAAAAGTATTCATATAACAGATAATTACGGTTTTTTATTACGAAATTATTGAATCCTTAAATGCATTTAGAAACCAATATTTCTGTATAAAATCTATAATACTTCCTCATGTTTTTAATTTATCTTATTATATTTTCTTAAATATTTTAATGATAATTTTCTAATTAAAACTAAGTTTCTTAGAAGTTTCGGAATACTTAACTTCATCATCTACAACATGGTATTTAAATGGTTGCGGTGGGTTTGTCAAGTCGCGGGCATCGTTTATATTATCAAAAGGTTGTGAGTTCAAACCCAACTTAACCGAAGAACCATCGTGTTCACTAAAGTCAATGAGAAAACGTTAAATAGGAGGTGGTCGTGATATTTTTCCCATACGAAATGATACCTCAGGGTCAGCAATTTTGGAGATCTGCTTGGTACTTGCTTTAAAATATGAAGACTACCATCCAGAAAATTCCACCTAGCTGATAACCACAGCTCTGGGCTATGTACTAGGAAATATGCTGATGCTGTTTAATTAATATTAATTTGTAAAAGCAATTGTATTGTAGGGCTATTGAAGCCTCTTTTCACCCTCTTAATTACGGAACAGCTATTGCTATATTATAAAAACGGTATCTAGGTAAAATGACTTTACGCTTTACAACATTTTATTAAAACAAGGAAGTATTTTCATATCGATTTTAATTAGTTTCTATTTAAAAATGATGCTATTTCATTAAAAATCGTTAAAAACTATTTAAAAATACACAAAATTAATTCAAAACTTCTGTGACTGTCACAATTTATCAAAAATGTAAATATATTACTTTTTTGATATATATATATATATATATATATATATATATATATATATATATATATATATATAATTGAAATATTTGATAAATATATATATATCAAAAATATAAAATTATATTTTATGCTTAATGATATGCTTAATATGCAATGTATGGTCTTCACAATTACTCAAACCTAATGATATTCATGTCCTTCCAGACATTTCCATTGGAAATACGTTTCTGTTGTATACAATGAAGGAAATGATGACACTTTATTCGGTTTCAATGGTGTAGAAGAACTGAAACTCCAGATGAGTCACCATGGTATCGAACTTGCACTGGAAGAAAGCGTAGGAACCAAGGAAGATGAGATAACTTCAACGATAGACATCATTGCTCACAGGCTTAAGATAAAGCAAAATGCTGGAGCAAAGTACGTTTTATTTTATGGCATAAAATTATAACTTATCATATCTATTATAAGCGAATGAAAAAAATACTTTTAAATTGTGATTTTACATAAAAGTTATTATTTGTTTGTCGAGATATAAAATTTTCTTATATAGATCTAGTACATATTTTGTTTGATAGATGAGGAAATATGAGAGAAGAATTTTCATTTGTATATTCTACTAAATATTTCGGTCATATTTCTTTTGGTAAAAAAAAAAAAAAAAAAAAAAAAAAAAAAAAAAAAAAAAAAAAAAAACAGATTAATATTTTGCAAAGACTAACAGAGACTTGTGAAACATTTGAAGTTGATGATAAGAAACATATTTTAAATTTTATGACACGAGAATTTCGGTAAAAATATTTTACATTTATCATAATTATGTTGCTAAATTGTGTTTTAAATATTTGTTTTATTTTTACATTTGTGATCTCTTATTAAACTTCTTTAAATGCGCCAAAAATACAACTCTAATATTTTTGAATTGGTTAATAGATTTTCGCTTAAACATAATAATATGAAAATGCTCCTGGCATTGATAATCATGATGTATTCAGTATTGATAATTATAATATGAATGATAATAAAAAATAATGATTGGGGTCAATCTACCGTCAGAATGTATTTGATATCAAAATCCATTCGGTGCTGATTTTAGAATTATAACTTCTATGACACAGAATTTGGCCAAATAATTTAATTAAATACATTTTTCCAATAAATTTCTCTTATCCCAAATTTTAAGATTCATAAATTGTATATTGTGTTCTACATTAAGAAAAGTGGAAAATATATACAGGAAAATTTATTATATTTGATTTTTCGTTTGTCAAAAATATGTATTTTTTTTTTTCGTAGAGTGGTTGTACTACTTCTGCCTCCTTCTTTGATCACTCAACTCTTGAGTGCTGTGAAGCGACTTCAACATTTGGGTCGATCACAAATGGGCGATTTTATCTGGGTTGCTTATGACAGCCTTGAACCTTTCCGTATGTTTCCCGACCAGTCGACAGGAGCTCTGGTCGTTAGGACTCAAGCTGGAGAGATTTCTGCTTTCAAAGATTATTTCACGAACCTGGATGTACACAACAGTGCTCAAAATCCTTGGTTGAGGGAATATTGGGAACAAGTAAGTCTGCAGTAATTCATTTTTTTACGACTTAAAGAGTTTTTAATTTCAAAAGAATGCTAACTAATATCACATTGGTAACGTGAATGAGATGAAGAAGATTCTACTTCAGTATTCTATGTACTAGTATATCCCTATTAAACATCTTTCTTCAAAGTGCACGAGAAAGGCACAAATATGTTGAAGTGACATTTTGATCCAACGTTCTCATGATCTTGAATTACATGTTTAACATCATGACATTTTGTCCATGGCAGAAAAGGATACACAGGATTCAGTTTTCAATAACAAATGTCGAATTCATCAAGCTCAATATAGTACTTAGAAACATTTCCACAATTGTAAATAGAACTTAAAATATTTCTAATATTTAATGCAATCAATAAAATTTTATTAGTTTCATAAAAATTAATTTCACTATAATAAGATCAATAAATTTCTGGATGCAAATATAATTTTTATTATTTGTAATATTTTTTTTAGAAAATTACTTATTTATATATAATTCTGAATATCTGGAATGTTATTTCAGTTTTACTCGTATATTTTACGAAATCCAGTAGGTTACAAGAGATTTTTAGACATAGTTTTAATGTCACTTGGTCAATTTATTAATATACAATCACAATCAACAATTTGTATCTCACAATACACTGAGTTCATTGTTTTTATGAAATATTCTTTCACTTTTTTCCTACTTCCAGGTTTTCAACTGTCGAGGAGGATCTTGCACAAGTGCTCAACATCAAAACCTTCAAGATATTTTCTTTAATCAAGAGAGATCAGTGTCAAACACTGTGAATGGACTCTTCACGATTGCTCTCGGTTTGGATAGTGTTCAGAGGGCACTGTGTCCAGAGATGCACAGTTGGTGCGCATTAGTTAAGAACAAGCTGTTGGTGAGAGACAGGTTGTTCGAACATGCCAAAAAAGTTCGTTTCACGGGATTGGATGGAACGCCCATAGTGTTTGGAGAACAAAATTATGTAAAGGGTAAACTGGATGTGTACAACTTCAGAGATGTTGGAGATGTCAGGGCATTTGTCAATGTGAGTATGAGAATTGCATGCACTTCCAGTATAATTTGTTGCATAATGATTTAATTTAATTTGCACAAGTAAAATCTTATTCTCTTTGTTCAAATGATGTTTTTCCAGTGATTGAGATGGGCTGCAGAAATGTCAAGAAGTTGGCTTTAATAAAGCTATATTTCATTTTGTAACATTCCTTGTTTCTTTGAATCGATTTCTCAGACTGCTGAATTTATAGATCGAAATCGCTTCAAAAATTGTCATTTTGCTTTTACATATTTTAAATCTATAAATATTAGACAATTGATACACCCATTTTTCTTTCTAAAAATTATTTTTCATATGGAATTTTATCATAAAAATCTATGCTGTCAGAAAACCCAATTTCAGGATTTATCACAGAAAAAAATGTTTTTGATAAATTTCAATTGAATTAACAATTAATTTGCATTTATAATATAAAAATGTAAAATTTTTAAAAACTAAATATAAAGCACTGAGAAAAAGTATACTACTATCACTGTCAAATCTAAAATTACTTTCAAAATATGATAAATCATCAGGAAGCTCTGTCAATCGCTAAAAAATTTTTAGATGTCATTTTTGATTAAAAAAGGCGGCTAACAGGGAAGTTATTGATATAAATACAAAATACCTTGAAATGTTGCAATTTAATTGACGACAAGTGCCATCTGTTGGTCAAATTGTAAATGAAACGTCTAATACTGTACATAATTTATTTTACTAGTTAAATGATGAAAACATGGGATCCACTCTACAATAAAGCAAGAAAAACTCATGTCCGCGAAAATAATGGGATGAGCAAATTTGAGTTGCGCTTGAAAATTCCGGGATGATCAACACAAGAGGGTTAATATGGCACTCACTTCCACTTTAATAACATTCTCTAAACTGCTTTGAACATACTAGTATTCAAGTATTTTGATAATTCATCAAGATATTGGTATAGGTAAATCACCTTCACTTGAAGTTTTCAAATCTTTTTTTAAAACAAAGATTCAGGTATTAAATTTTGAGGAATTGAAAAAAAAATATTTCCATAAGCAATTATATTCTTTTTCTAATTTTGATGTCATGAATGTTGTGCATATGACTTCTTCTGTTTTTCACTGTGCTTTAAACTATAAATATGACGTCAACTATACAGAGAGGAATAAATATTGGTATCCATTTTAAACTATAATAACCTGTCGAATTTGTTCTCAT
Source organism: Latrodectus geometricus (assembly GCA_026290005.1). Lineage (NCBI taxonomy): Eukaryota > Metazoa > Arthropoda > Arachnida > Araneae > Theridiidae > Latrodectus > Latrodectus geometricus. The sequence goes on from JAPDSC010140081.1 coordinate 227,385, forward strand.
TTAAAAACTGACAGTAAACAAACAAACCAATTCAGACCTTAACAACAGATAAAAAGGTTTTAAACTTGAGCCAAAGTTCCAAAAATTGATGTTTAAAAAAATCAGTCTTTAGATAATGAGAGGTGTAGCTAATATAGGAAGTTCCACTATCTGTCACCAAAGCAATTTCTTATTTAAATCAAAAGAATTGCATATCAAACAATGTATATATTTTCAACTCGGAATCGAACGTTTTTTCATGCTGCTTTAACAAATTATCTTTCATCTAAATTTAGTTTTTGCATAGTACAGTTGCATTAAAAATTTAATGTTTATTTCTCAGGTTGGTCTATTTGATGTGGATCATGGATTAGCTATTAATGTTTCCTTGACGAGGGGATATAATGAAGAAGGTAAACCTGTTCCGCTTGCTGAGATTATGTCCTTCTGCAATGATACAGAGAGTTGTTCTAAAAAGCAAGAGTCTGCAGCGTTGTCTCTCCCTTTTATGAAAATACCAGCTAATCAGGAGTTTGTAATCGGAGTTATGATGCCCATTCATCAGCCAGGCGAAAACTTTTTCACTTGCAGCAGAATGGTAGAGGAACAATCTTTCCAAAACCTTCTGGCCCTTAGCTTTGCCTTGGAAAACGTCAACTCGAACGAAACTATTCTTCCTCAGATACAACTGGGTAAGTCTTGCAAATTTCAATAACAAACTCATTAGTTTATTACACAATAATACATTCTGAAAATTAAATATGATAAAGCTATATAATAAAAAAAATCAGCCAAATTATGCTTTGATTTTCAAGAAATGAGCTGAAAAGTAACAAATATGTTTATTCAGCAAAGAATATCAGAAATCTGAAACAGTAATGAATATTCATTCTAAATGTGACAAATTGGATTCAATAACAAAAATAAGTTTAAATATAGGAAAGACATATTATACAGGGAAGGGGAATAATTTCATTAAGATATAAACTACTTCTGCATGCTTTTGCGAAATTATCAACCAAGGTGAATCAAATAATCTTCATTCCTTCTACATAATGATTTCAAAATTTATGAGAATGACAAAGGTAAAAAACGTGCTCACAGCATGTTTGTGGGTATGCCAAAAGTTTTCTATAGGATTTAGAACTAGATTGTATGCTATCCACTCCATAACCAGTACTCTGACCCTTCTGACCATGCTATTTCCCCTTAAATTGCGTGATGTTCAGTAATGTTTGAGGACATGTTAGAGAACTTTACACTTCCCTAGACTATCACATTTTTCATCAAATTGCAATGCAAATTTCAGAATATAACTTCGTCCCAATAATACACAATCCAATTGAAATGATGGCGACACCGTTTTAATGGCATCCCACTGGGATGATGGTATAGCAGACGAAAACATTATAGGTATTGCAGTTACGGAGGTTGCTCCGTATTCCATCAACAGCAATAATATATCAACTTTGGCCACCGGAGACAGATGTTCAGATAACATTTTGGCGATATTTTTTACATTTTGTTTCGATAATGATGAAATGACAAAATAATGAATGTCGAGGAATCAAGCAATATCAGTAATTTACTGTTTCCTTCAAATCTTCTGAGAGTTCACCAACGATCAGAATCTATTTATCTTTTTGAAATCATAGAAACACGTTTTTCCTGAAAATAAAGCTTACTAAAATTCTGAGTGCTTTTAAACTTATATGTGACACCTGAAATTCTAAGCAATAATGGCTTCTTATATGACAATAGCTTTTGCATATTTCTTCTACCCGAAATTACGGTTTACTATTACATAACATATTTGCATACTTTCCGAAAATTAGTTTTTAACTTTATAGAGAAAATATACTATAGAAACAATAAAAGGTTATTATTATGTTAAAAATATTTTTTATTTAAAATATCAAATTTATATCTAAAATATCTTCAAATAAATTAATTCTGATGATTTGAAATTTTAAAATTTAATTTGATATCCAGTTGCGGAAAATAATGAAAAGAATTTGAGGGATATTAATTTTTCTAAAATTTTGAGAATTAAAAATTCAATCTTATAATGAACATCAATTCCTTCTTGAATTAATATGAATCTTAATATCCTGTTGCCACAAATTATGTTAACGTAATTTATTTCTACAGATATGTAAAATTTTAATTGAATAATATTTATATTTTTTGAAATAAAAAACGATCTGAAGAAATTTCCGACAATTAAAATTTGCTTAAAGTTCTCATATTTTACTATGATATTTTATACGAACATAACATGTTATGAATTTCATTATTTTTCTCACATTTCGAAATTTTCCATTCTCTAAAATATAATGGAGAGAAAGCATATTTTAAGAAATACGGAATAGTTTTTATTTTATTTCATTACAGCACCAATAAGATGAGCATAAAGAAAAAGCTTTTAAATATGTGTTATAAAAATATTCCATTTTTAAGAAAATATATTTACTGTTAGCAAGAAAATATAAATAATAAAAACTTTTTAGATAGATTTGCTTCTCTACTGGTCTATCACTTAGTTAATTTAATCAAAGGCTTTTGAAGTATGATATTTTAATATAATATTATTAGTATATTATGTTATTATTTATATTATATGTTATATTAATAATATCATTAGATTAATTAATTTACTATCAGTTGATTAAAGTCTTAAACTTGTACAAATAGTATAAATATTATATGATATTGACTCCATTTGAACGATTTAAAAATTGTATTGGGAGAGAAATTATTCAGATATTGAAACCTGATCACATATCGTAAGTAAATAATTAAGCTTGGAAACTTTCCTTAAGATGTAAATATAAAAACTGTAATTGAAATATTGAGGGAATTTCTCTAAGTTAAAAAAGTTGTAAGAATTTCAACTTTTTGAACTTAGCAAAAGTTGGAAACAAAATGTAAGTTGTTTCCATGTATTAAAAATTAATAAATTCATCCAGTGGTTGAAATCTAATTTGTAACATTTTAGGAGCTCTTGTGTTTGATCATTGTGGTCGTCGTCAGAAAGCTGAAGAGCAAGTTTTCAGTTTCATCGCTAGCGACGGGTCTCTGCCATACAGTGATGCCAATCTCAAATCCAGAGCGATGATTGCCGCCTTGACTTACGATCCACTAGTAGCTGATGACTTGTCGCCTCTCTTCGAGTCCGCTCTCATACCACAAATCGCCACTCCTCTAACGTCTGTCTCTGATTCATCTGAATGGCAAAGGAGGAGGAATCCAAGATCCCCCGGGGAATCTACCCTCAATCCCGAAGTTATTGTCATTGCAGATGTTCTTAAAAAGTAAGTATTTGGTTAATTACAAATTCTTATATTGATCATGATCTAAACTGTTTTCAAATTACTGTCAACAAAATAAACTCAAAATGAGAAAATTGAAACCAAGTTACAAATTATGTATCACAATGTAATAAATAACGTGTTCTTCTTTGGAAAAATCCAGATTCAAAATAAAAATGCAATATGAACACATTTATCAAGTTAAAAGCTCATCATATTATGAAATTTTATTAACAGCTTACTTAATAGGTTCAATAAAAGCAATTTACTTTGGAATTTAATGCATTGTACCAAATACGATTCTAAATAATTTTATTAAATGTCTCTCCATTTTAACTCGTTCAGAATTTTTTTCTTATTGCCAATGCAATTTTTATATTTCACCGAATTTTGTTGCACTGATCCTTCAGACACATTATCAAATTTATCATATTATATGGACATTACGATGTGTAGTTTTCTTTTTTTTTATGAACCTTTGCATTGACCATTCAATAAACTTATTCTATCTGCATTCTCTACTGGAAATGTTAATGCAATCAATTATAAATTTTTAATGGGATTGTGACCTTGTTGATGACCATTCACTCAGATAGCCTATTCCTGTAGTTCTAAAAAGATACATGTCAGCTTCTATTGAGATACTATAAGTTACATTGAAAGCTATTCCCAATGATATAAATATTTCATAGAAATATTATTAATATCTTGTAATTATTGGTTTGGACAATCATTATTTTTCTAGCTTTATATTCAGGCTTTTTTAAGAACGAAATCTTTTTCAATCAACCTTGATTTTCAAAATACTTTTCGAAAAATTGTGGAATAATCTCTATGATAATATTATGAAAGTAGTATAACAAAAGATCCAGTAAAAATGAAGTAATTATATAATTATGAAATATACACTTAAATTATCTAAAGCAATAAAAATTAACATAAAATTAATAAAAAAAATAAATTATATTAAACCAAAAATACAGGGGAATTTGCGATGCGGAAATATATTATTTTAATAGTAATACAATAGCTAATAATACTTAATTAAATTATAAAAAATTAGATTTTCTAACTTCCTTGAATGCGTTGAGATATTTTAAATAAATATTGTAACCATACATGAAGATATTTATTAGCAAAATGTGGAGTTTTATACTATTTTGGAAATTAAAGCATATATAAAGGCTAGTGGTTTACATATTTTATATTGAAAGTATATTCAATAAATACAAATTTTAGTGATATTGCTTGAACATATGTAGATTTTTAATAAATAAAACCCATTTACTAAGCAAAGTAGACTCGCTAAAACCAAGAGGAAAGTGAAAAAACTTGTTTAAAACAAAAATTATCTTTTATAGGTTTAATTGGAGGTTTGTAACTTTGCTACACTCAGGTTCAGATTCAGACAGGAATATATTCTGGAATTTCATCCAAGTGTCCAAAGAGCGAAAGATCTGCATTTCTGAATCCCTAGTCATCAAACCAGAAATGAAGATTGAAGAGCTCTCTGTTCTCTTTTCCGATGAGTTAGTTCCAGGCCAAGAATCAAGAGTCATTGTTTTGTTGCTGGAAGAACTTCAGCTGGTGAAAAATGTATTGGAAGCTGCTAAAAGAGCTGATATCATTGAAAATTTTGTGTGGATTGGCATGGAATCTAATAAAGATGGTCGTAGCGTTGCCAGGCTGCTACAGGGTAATCTTTTTCAAGATATCGAAAGACTTTTAATGTGGATTATTTTAAAAATCATTAATCAAGTAATTTTTTTCAGTGAACATAGAGTATGCTACTTTGCTTATGGATTGTATGCATATTTCTAAATTTATTTAGATATCACCAGTCTTAATATTAGACAGCATCCGTCTACCATTGTTTAATGTTGTCTTGCATCAAATCTCGGGCATTTCATTTTGAAAAACGTATAATGGAATAAGCTCTAAGTTCTAAAAAGTGACTGTAAAGCAAAAAAATAAAGCAACCAAAAAACATATTCCTATTATTTGCCCATGATGACCCTATTTGGTAAACTTTAAAACTAGTTATATTGTAAAGCTTTTAGAGTTAAGCAAATATTTTGGCAAATTTTATTCTCTTAAATAAAAACCAATCTATAGCTTGAGTTAATAGAACAATAAAACAAGACAAAAAATTTTCAAAGTGCATGGTATAATGATGTATAAAATAACTTATATTAGTAGCGTACATTAAAGTGATGATCTAATTTAAGATTAATATTTTGCTCTATTTTAAAATGATAATACATCTTTTTTAAATAGAGCATAAAAATTTGTGAACTTAAAAATTGGAATTTCTCTTAGTGATGAACAGTTCACCTAAATATATTTATTTTACTCTCAAAAATGTTAGGCTTACTATTATTTTTATGCTAGATTAAAAATGTGAAAAAATGTCTAATTATATTCGTAACCAAACTGAGGAGAAAAAATTTTATTTTTGAGCATGTTTCAAAATTCTATACAGTCTTAGTTCTTCATCTTAATTTCATTTCAAATAAACTGGTTTTAAATTTGAGACCACAAGGGATCGTTTTTTATACCAAGGATAACCTCTTACATTCTAAAAATTCATTAAGTATTATGTTTACATTAATAAATTATCTTGCGCATGAATAATCTATTTAATAATCGCACCTTTTTCATTATAAAAAATTGTTATACTTACTAATAGTGTAGTTAACATTCTCCTAAAGAATTGAAATTCTACTTTTCTAATCAAAATTTATTCTTTTACATATTTTATTAAAATGTCTTTCTAAATCAGTTATAAATTAATGCAATTGTTTCAGTTATTTGATTTCATTTCAAATCAAAAGAAGTTTTTTGATTTCGAAAAACTTAAAATGACTTAATACTTACATTTTCTGTTTGCAATTAAAAATTTCATTTACTTTTTTAATTTTTCAAATTATTTAAGCATAGATAAAAATTTATCTGTACCTAATTAATACATAGTATTATTCCTTCCACAGGAGTAGATATTGATTACTTCCTAATCCGTCCAGAAACTTACGAAGTGCCCGGTTTCCGAGACTACTACATGAATTTCAATCTTCATAAACACGAGCCGATACCAGATGTCTGGTTCGAAGAGTTTTGGCAGCATCACTTCCAATGCTATTTGCCACAAAGCTATGCTCCTCTGAAGAAATTGTTTCCTGAACCTTGTACCGGAACTGAAAATTTGGCCTCTCGTCCTTTGAATTTGGATGCTTTCGTCTACCACACCGTGACTGCAGTCACTGGAGTTGCTGAATCCCTGCATGACTATTTGAGGCGATATTGTATCCATGGAGACGCTGCTACAAATTTAGAGGACTGTGGAGCTGATGCTCGTCAAATCTTGTGGCGGGAGATGAGAAAATATTTGAAAGGACCCCCAGTGACTTGCGTGGACGGTGATTGTGGTCCTTTGAAGATGTCAACTGGTTTTCAAGTGTTTCAGCTGAGGAGGAATAAACTTCACCATGTCTATCAACAGGTGAATTTTCAATAACCATTATATATTTAGTTTACTATTTATATTTTTGAAGAATCTTGTTTATATTAACTGCCAAGATATTTATTTATTAAAAAATTTGAATAGGTTGAATAATATGACAACCTTCAGCGTTAACCTGAATAGACAATGAAATATCACAAAACTCTCTTAGTGTCACATAGTAGGTATAAATTTTAAAACATATTCTGCCCTGGAATATATTATTTATTAAGATCTACAAAATACATAAGCTACCCAACTTGTAAAAGGAATTTTGTTGCAAGAGAAGCAATACTTCAAAATTGGAATGTTTTTCAAATGTTTACGTGCTGCAACTCTTATTAAAATAAATCGTGGCTAGAGTAAGGTTACAATTATAAAATATATGGACATAAAAATTGTTTTAAACCATGTGTCATTTCTCGAAAACATGAATATATCTTATAATGTTGTCTGAGAACTATCCAACATTTGAGCAATTAATCTAAGAAACGAACCATGTGATTCCAGACTTCTATTAATCTTAATGCAAATGGGGCTTTGAAAAACTTACGCATGGAAATATTAGTGATTCGTGATGAAATGATTAAATGATGAATGTGTGGTTTCTATAGTTTCGAAAATAATTTATAAGTTTGTTTTCATATCATTTTTCAATTGCTTATAGTTTTTATATGCAGTTTATATCGGAACAAATCACCTGTTCTCAGGAGTTTTTTTTATAGTAATTTCCTACAAGACCCTATGAAATGTATTTGAAATTCCATGTTTTTACAAAATGATATTGAATTCTATACTATTTTTTAATTTCAGATCGGGTTGTGGAAAGACAATGAATTGGCGCTGAAGCTAGAAGACGTTGAATTCATAACTGGAGTGAAGGTGGATTCTACATGTAAGAAACAATGTGAGAAATGCCTCGCACAGTTGGCCATTGATCCAGAAGAGTTAAACTTGGCGAAGCCTTCTCTTTATGCTAATTTCCGAACTCTGTGGGGAGTTATTGTGACTGCTCTCTCTTTGCTCGGTGCTCTCCTTGTTATTATCTGTGCCGCATACTTTCTAATATCTTTCCAAGTACGTAAAATATAAAGAATATTTTAATTGAATACAGACTAATCTACGAATAGTGTCGAATAATGATTATTCATGATATTGTGTATGTTGCTAATGTGTGCAATATGTGGAGTATTAAAAACAATTGTTACGTTATTATCAGCAACAAAGACTTTGAGAAAAATATACGTGGTTATATTATATTTATAAACTAAATCTGGGGATATTAAATAAAACAGTTTTAAATTAGATTAAACTGGGTTAAGACTTGAAATGAATTATGTTAAATGATTGTAGACTATTGAAGATAGTATAAGTTTCCATACTATATATTTCGTGTACAATTTCAAAATTTGGGTTTGAAATCGAAGATCTTGAAATAACCTGTATAATATCAAAAGCAATATCTTTTTATAAATTGTGGTAATTACGAAAAATATGTTTTAATTTCTTAACTTTTGGTTATGAATGAATATATTTGTTTGATCAATTACATTTTAATCAAGATTGTAAACACTTGGTGGAATGAAACAGTTATAAAAAATTAGTGTTTCAGTTTTATGATAAATCTTTTGACAAGAGTAAAACAATCTAATTTTAAAAACGAATACGAATACTTAATTCAAAATTCGAAGTATGCTATTTATAATCTTTTAAGATGCATTTGAACCAATTTTATGTATCTTAATTATGTACTTTTATACTCATTAATTAGTAATGTCTTGGAAAAATTAAGAAAATGTTTTTTTTTTTTTTTTTTTTTTTTTTTTTTTTTTTTTAAATGAATTTCATGTGTTGAAATACGAATTATTTTATGCAGGTTACTATTGGTACTACGGTTTTGGGTTACATGATTCTATTTGGATTACTTCTGCTGTACGCAGTGAACTTTGCCTTCATTCTCTCTCCAACTGAAGGCACCTGTGGAGTTCGAAGATTCGGATTAGGCCTATCCTATTCCATCATCTTTTCTGGTATGCTGGTAAAAGTCATGAACATCTGGAGAATGATGGGTTACAGAGGAAATCAGTATTTCGGTGATGCATACCACATGACAAGCCCCGCCGCTCTGCTTGTCGTTGCTGTTGGGCTAGTGATAATACAGGTAAGTTATATGAGGATGAAACATTGAAATATAAGTTTCTGTATTTATAATATCACTGTGGAATATTATGAAAATATTGTTAATATTTACAGATATTCATGAATGGTTTTTAAATATAGAATTTGATTTAAAGTTTAAATAAATCATAAGGAATAAATCGTTATACAAGTTTCGAATAATGTTAATAGTAAAATATTTAGAATTTCAAAATTTTTTTTATTAAAATACTTGCATTTTAAGGGAATGCAAATTAATAGACTTTTCTAAGATTAAAAGAAAATTCAGTTAACTGAGATATTTCTTTTTTAATCAGCTTTATATAGAAGCATTAGTTGTTCTGAAGTTAATCTGTCATTTAAATTGAATGAAAAATAACAAATAGTTTTATAGATAGACGATGAGATAAAAACTCATCTTTTCTCCATTTCCTTTACAATCATAATTTTATTATAGATAATCATTGTTTGAAATAAATACTCTGAATGAAAATTAAATTACAATTTTTATTAACTACTTCTACAGAGATTGTTCATATATAACTATGGATATCAAGAATGATTAAAAATAGTTTATCAGATGAGCTCTTTTTTTTTTCTTGTTATTATTTTCTAGTCTATAAGAATTTAATAGCAAATCTGTTTCATATAATACAAATTTGTAAATTATTGTTAAGTATAGTTAAAAAAATTTCATGTGAATTAAAGTGACGAATTCAAATAAAAATTAAAATTATTTCATAAACTCTTCGCTTCAATTAATTTAAACAATAATATATATTTAAATTAAAATTTCATTGGATTATTTTTTCCAATATGAATTTTATTTACTTCATAGAAGCTTCTCTTTCATCATGCATTTCTTTTCAGTATTCTATTAAAACCAAGTATTCATGATGTTAATATACATTCAAAAAGAATCTAAAACTTTTTCTGATTAAAATCTAAATAAAAAAGAAATTACATCGGTGTACCGAAAAATTAAAACAGAATTTATAAAAATGATTTTAGTCAATTACTCGGTCAACATCATTTTACTTTGGTTTTTATGTTTGCAAAAATACTTTGGTTACTTTTTATTTAAAAAATTTTAAGTAAAATATGTGAAATTTGTGTTTATTCATTTTAACTAACTTTTAATTTCAATTAGAGTTAGAAATAAAAAATAATTTCAGTACAGATGAATTTTTTTCATCTTTTAAGACTTTTTTCTTTTTTAATAGAATTATTTTTGCGATGGCATTTTTTGTATAAACATTATTTCTTGTATGAAAATGCCGATAAAATTTTAAATTTTATTATTTTTATTTAAATTTACTTATACATCACATTTCACTGTTTAATAAAAATTCTAATTTCTCGATCAGGTGATTCTTTCTGCCGCGTGGTTAATTCTGATACCGCCAACAACTGGACTGCATGCTGGGGAGTGGCGTTGCCACCCTGCAACAACATTTGAGGACGAGCTTGTCATATCTCTGGTGTACGTCATGTTGATGCTGGCAATCACCATTCTTTTCTCTATACTCACGTGGTCGACCAAGGACAATAACAAGGAGTCCAGGTAGGAATCACTTCCGGTGATTTCACAGTGAATCATTCGGATGAAGTTGTCTAAATTTCATTCTTGGAATTGTTTTCGTTTTCTTAATGAAGTCAGTTGCGAAAATGGGATTTATTGAAATATTCTGTTAAGATTGAATAGAAAATGTGTATGAAGGTTATTTAAAATATCTACAATTAAATAAACAAAATGCATATATTAACTAATAGCGCAAAGAAAAGTAGTTTCTTTTTATTCTAAATCCATGTATTTACAAAAATCACAAACTGATTACCGTGTAATATTAACGCGATTTTAAAATTAAAATTTTCAATTATTTAGTTGCAATATTTTTATTTCATTTGGTTATCAAATTCTTATTAAATTAAACAAAATACTTTATTAAAAGTAGGATGCATTTGTAATTTTTATGTTTTTATAATATAATCGCTATACATTTTATAAATTAAGCGAAATATTTAGGTTGGTAAACTCTTAATGATTTCCATAACCTTTACTAAGATACAATTTCGTTGAAGATTTTTTGTGTGTATTTTACATGTATTTGAAAAGATTTTTATGAAAATATTCAGATAGTTACAGTGAATAGAGGTCATTTTTTTACTTTTATCTCATTTTTATGATTTGAGTTATCTCTTCATTTTTTAAATAAAAGTATTTGGAGTTACGCCAGTTTTTAATTATATATCAATTACAATACCTTACAAAGAAATAAAGAACATGCTAAATTTATATTACCCATTTTAGCTCGTACTTTCAGGAAAGTTTTTACAGATTTATCTCTATCTTAATTTGCTCCTCAAAATATTAATCTATTCAAAAACTTTACCCGTACAAAAATAGACTTAGGATATGTTTATCGAGACTTCAATTGAAACTTCAATTTGATATATAAATAATTTGTGAGAATTATTTTTATTTCTACTCATATTTCATTATTTAAGTTTACATAATGGCAAAATATCACTCTTCAAAACGTTTGGCGCAGTTTGTCCATAATCGAATTTTGTGCCATTAATCTTCGGAAATCAATCAAGCAATCTATCGCTCTTTATTATCAAAGCTTTCGGACACTATCTTAGTCTTTGCCAAGGTACGAGAAATGAATGTAGATACAGTTATTGCTAAGATACGAGAATGTTTTTCTGTTTTCTGCACTCACATCTGTCAGGAAAGATGCTTTAACACCCCTTGTATCACATAACACAACAGCAACTGTAAGCCATTTGGACATTGGACTTAGTTTCCACGAAGACTTTTCATGGATAATGGGCCATATTCACATGTCGCAAGACAAGAAACTTTGAAAAATTCAAATCACCCACTTCGACAAATTTCCATGCATGCTGATAGCAGAAATTCAACAATCATTTTCCTTTATTAACAATCACTTGATTCGAAATCTGTATTATCTAATCAAAAAAGCACAGTTGTATCATTCAACCTTGGTGAATGGTTGGGAAGCTTTCTGGTTTATTCCTATGAAATGTAAATATTGAAGCCTTGAGAAGAAATACGTAGAATATATTCAGTTGTCTACTCAGCAGTTAGGCTGAGCTACACGTTATATTGTGTTAGCAGTATCATTTGACGGAATTGATTCCCAATCACAATACTTCCTTAAAAATTTCCAAACTTTTTATTTTTCAATTGAACTATACTACAAATGACGACCACATGAATAAATCTGAAATGATAATCTAGTGTTATATGTTAAAAACACTCAATATTTTGATTTTTCATAAAATTACGTGCAGGAGTTCATTTTATTTAGGTAATAGAGATTCGTGTACTTTCTCAAGCTATTATACTTTAGCAGTTAGTTTTATATAAATCCTGAAAATAATAATTAAAAATTTATCATGGCTAAATTAAAATAATTCGCTTCTAAAACTCGGCTGTGATAATTTAACATAAAACATTCGTATTTAAACAAATATTTCATTTGAATTTCTGAGTAAACTTATTGCTTTGTGAAGAGAATCTGGTAAATATCACTTGCCTATCTCACAAAGTAAACCATCACATGATGATTATCTTGAAATATGTATATAATTTATGATGCTTCAGATTCGTAAGCTTGGTATTATCCAAAGAAAAAAAATTCAGATGTAAGTTATTAAATTTTTAGTGAATTTAAAGTAATAATAGCAAAATCTCCTTTCACACGTTTAGAATTGCATCAATGGTTGTTTAATCTCTCACTACAATAATAAGCTTAAATCTGTATAAAAATGAAAAATGTGAAAAGTTTATACGGACTGTTTATTTTAAAAGTGATGTAGTCCATGTTAAAAACAAATTTAGCAGAATTTTAGAAATTTTTATTTATAACAGGTTAATATTTTCGTTAAAAAATGCTAATGTTTTACTAAATTTAAAATCTGCGGAATAAAAAATTGCAAAACAACTTTAAATTTATTTTACTTTAAATATGAAACACGCACAATATTTTTTTCAAAATAAATAGTCCATGACACTTATTATTTTATGACTTAGATTGAATAACTCAGATCAAAATTCACAAAATGTTCCTTAAAAAATCAAAGGAATTTGATCAAACTAAGCAATTTTCCTTTTAATATTTCAAATAAATTGGGAATATTTTTGTAGAAATATAATGTGAAAGTAATTAGTTCATATATCATATAATACTAATATGATATCAAATTTAACCTTAAAGTAGCAAATCTAATTTTTAATTATGAATAAGGATTTATTAATTAATTAGATTTCCTTCCTCAATAGGTGGATTTTTACTTGTTGCTTCTTGATTTCCGTCGTATGGATTGCTTGGACAATACTTTCAACTCAAGTGATCCATAGATACAGAGATTTGACTATTTCTGCTGCCAACTTAATCTGCGCATCTGTTGTGATGCTCTGCATGTACCTCAGAAAGGTGTACATCTACAATAAACTCACCAAAGATGAAGAAAAGAAGGCGAAGTTACAGCAGTCCTTGCCTTTACCTGCCGTCCCAAATATGTACGGTACACTGTCCAGGCCGCCCATTCCTATACCTGGAGTTCCATCATCTGGTTATAACACGGGTAACTACAAACAAATCCTATGAATTTTATAAAATCATGTATTATATACAAATAAAATTCTTATACGCTTCATTACGATAATTTACGTATTACCAGGAATCATGAAATTAAGGGGTTAGTGGTCACTTTTATTTTTACCTTTCAACAATTAACAACTTAGTCGAAAGTGTATCAAGGCCTATGCTTAAAAATTATTTAAATAGAATATTCACAATGATTCTCTCCCTTATTAATTTAACTTTGACGATTTTTAAATATTTCTTACATTTGTAAAAAGTAAAACCAGATAAGATCTATTTAGCTAAGATTTCTCAGTTTTCGATGCTCCAAACTTAATGGTTATCGGCTGATTTTCCATTCAGGAACTCAATTCTATTTGAGAGGGGGATTTTATTTTTATTCAATTCTAATTTTGACCATAGATTCTGGAGACTGCTTTTTTTTTTTTGCATGTAGTGACAGGATAGTGACAGATCAATGCATGATGTTGGTAGTACTGTAAAAAAATTTGGGTTGTAATATATCCGTATATTTATAAATAATTAAAGAGAGTAAACTATATTTTCCTCCATATATAGCCATAGTATAACTTAACCAGATCAACTATTTTCAATTTTTTCAGTCTTGTGATTAAGAATTAGAAATTCGTTAACGTCTACTTGAACGAATTCAACATTTATCCGTGTATTATTTAACTGAGATATTAATAGTTTGTTGTGCGTTTTTAACTAAATAAGAAGAATAGGAGAATTGAAAAACATTTCTTTTATGTTATTTTGCGTATTTAACTGCATTCAATATTTATATAATCTAGGGGAAAAAATAAAAAGCTTATGCAAGAGCATAAATTTTTTATAATGGCTCTATGCATTTATTAAACAAATCTACCCTTTTATACGGAACTTGCTGAAGCTTTGAATATTTGATTTTAATGAGTAGAAAATTATTCATTGTCTTCATAATTTAAAAAAAACCCAAGGCTACTCTCCTATAAGCATAAGTTGAATTTTATTTCCTTTACTTTCTGATAACCTATTTCTGTAAAATTCAGTTAAATAGATTAATAATCCAGATATCTTTAGTTACTAAGTGACGATCTATAGTTAACTTTAGTGACGATCTATAGTTAACTTTAGTGACGATCTATAGTTAACTTTAGTGACGATCTATAGTTAACCAGATATCTTTAGTTAACTAAGTATGATCTATAGTAAACTAAGTGACGACAGTAAACTGCCGTCTCTTAGTTTACTACTTTTCTATAATGTATGCAAATTACATACCCACACATATGTGAAAATGTGTATGTACTTGTTTCAGCCAACGAATAAAAATTGCATATGTTTCAATCGCTTAGCAATAACCCGAGGGATTATTTAATCATACGAGGAACGATGCATATGAGTAATTATTCAATCATGATCTATGCGTTGAAAGAGAATTCCAAACTAAAACAAAACATTAAGGTAGAAATGATAAGAATTATGAATCGATAAGGCACATATATCACTTTTAAATTTAAATTTCAAAATAAATAATCTCTAAGGGAATTTCAATGTCACGAAATCTCACAGCGATACTTAAATCTTAGGATGATTTTCGGAAGAAACTGATGAATAGAAACAAAACGATTTTATTGTTTGTCAAAATGATTGCAAAATCATTTTTGCCGATAACTAAATAGCAATTATAGCCTATGATATGCAAATTCCTGATAGCATGCATAAAATAAAGATGTTTATCACGATTAACATGTAAAAAGGAGATTTAAATAAAAACAGAAGAAAATGTATTAATAACATACTTTATATTTATTAAATACATTCTTCATTCACAGTTAACAATTATATCACTAGAAAATAAGAAATATTTTATTCAAATAAAAAGATTATAAACTTTTTATTCAAAATTTTCTCTCGTGAATTGAAAGTTTAATCAGTCAAGGCTAAGCTAGAAAAAAATTGGAAAGAAATTGCTACTGCAAGTGTCGATACAATTTTCCAAATATGCAGTGTTACTCAATCGACATATTATCTTAAAATAATATTGTAAAATATTTTATATCCTTCGCATTACCTTAAAATAAATCTCATTTAAAGATATAACATTTAACGGCTATTTCTTAGATCCTATATATATTTATCTCATCTTTAAACAAAAAAGATTACAATCGAAATGTTGATTGAATGATATTCACTGAAACTATTTTTTATTAGCTTCTCGACTATCAACGCTCAATAGTAACTTGCAGAGCAGAACGCCACCATCGAGGATGGCCCTCATCACTTCCGAAGATGGCAACATGAGTGATAGCGGCTCTGGATCCACACAGGTGCAAGCGACGGATTTGTATCCACTGGACATGTACGACGGCGGAAGCCAATTCCAGCCACCCTCCCTGAAGTTAGGAGGAAGCAGTCTAGTGCTGGAAGACACAACTCAGTCTGGGTAATTACTTTTTTATTTTCATCAAAAAGAGACTTCTGTATAATAAGCCTTCATTGCTTACTTCTGCCTTTTCTACACAAAAGTATATACTAACATGTATTATTCATAATTGTTTTTTCAAATTGGGAAGTTAATTTAAAGCTCCTTGCCTCATTAAATTTGTTCCAAATTTTAGTCTTTTCGATAAAGCTTCAATTGATTATATGAAAAAATATTCCCATAAAAAAAAAATAGTAAGCAATTCCGTTTCTCGACACCCATGTCTCATAATTTGGCTCTGTGATCCGTTAAGACTGTGCATAAAAATGTCTTCTCATCTGTTGGTGATAACAAACTACTAGGATTTATGAAGTCATTTTGTATGATCATCTTAAGCCTATTGATCCTATATCCTACCACCAGTCATGAAATCACGACTGTTATAAGCAGCTATATAATAAAATTGCAATCCCTATAGGCTACAGTTTAACTTTATGATCTTTTAACCAGGCAAAAATGCTCAAGTGCAATTCTTGTTCCAAACTGAGTATTTAATTTCTTCATGTAAATGTATTGAAGTCTACTGTTGCCTTTCTTACACGAATGCATTAAGAAGCTAATGATTTGCATTCCAATTTTTCCCTATCGTGTTAATTTTACGTGTGTAGTGTGTCACCTTCCTGGTGTTGCAATTTCAATGGCCAACAATATATTTTCAGAAATCAGTTAAAAACCACATCGTCTAGAATGATAAATTTCTATGCTCTTTATTTACATTCACATCATACTACAACAGATGATAAATAAGTGAAGAGTAAAATTCCTTTGTGTTCTAAATCGGTATACTACAATGGACGTTTCTAACATGTAAATTTCCAAACAAGATTCTTACAGAAATATTTTTTTAGTCCCCAGTCAGAAATATATATTCATTATTATCAAATAGATATAGTAATCAAATTGAAATAGAGATAATCATAGTTACCAAATAGAAATAGATATTCATAGTTCAATATACCAAACGATTAACATTTACAAATAGCAGAAGAAATTTCGTTTCACTTCTGTATTTATGTATTTCAGGAAAGGTGATCTAGAAAATTCCCAATTATGTGTTTCAAACAGAATTATTTTAAGTGGTATGAACTAATTAGTTTTCAATATTTCAAACACATTACAATTTGTATCCAATAGATAGATAAGTAAAGTTAATATAGAAAGATTTAAGATACTCCAAATATTTCAAATTTTATTTTTCAAAATTGTTAACTGCGCATTTTCGATATTTTTTAAGTTTAGCACTGAGCTTTTAGTACTTGAAAATCGCTGAATAAATAAATATTGAAACAATGCATATTTTTACAACTTCTATCATTTTTATATAATCCTAATTTTTTCGTTTGACTAATTTTACTGTATTTAATTTTTTTTTTTTGAAGTATTTTATTTCATTGCTTTCAACATATTTTATATGTGTCTCTAAAAATGTCTAACATACATTTACATATTTTAGGTCATAGAAAACAACATTATTTGACATTTTTTAGCAGTGTTTTCCAATATATTAAGAATAGCTTACAATTCACAAATGGGAGAAAGAAATCCAGAAAATCTGAAAGAAAAGAACTCAGGAATTCAAATCATGAATTACCTTATATATGGTGCAATATTAACGAATTGTTAGTTAAATTAGATTGATTATCATAATAGCCTTGTGTTAGTGGTACAAGCTACCGATTTTTGATGTTGCTCTTTGCAATTTCTTGCTTAAGTTTGAATTTAACCCATTGCAAATTATGAAGTTTTACTAACTCTTTATCAAAAAAGTTTATGCAAATCCTGAGCTGGTTTCAGGAAATTGTTATGTTTCCATATATTTACAATGTTTGTGCAATCTAGGAAAAGTACATCCTTTTTGATTTATATTAAGTACAAATAATATAAATAATTTATAGAAATAACCAGTTTTAATAAATTTTGTTGCTGTGAGAAGTCGCTTACAAATTATTTTCTCTTTCCGTAAATTTGATTTTGATATTTGCTTTAATCAAATCACAGCAAAAATACACAGAGAATACACGAATTCTTGATTATGATACCAATTAAACTAAACGTGATTATGCTTAGACACTTCTCTTTATTTAATCGTGGAAATTTAACTTATAAGAGTAGACTCTTTTTATGTAAATATAAAACTTTTACCTTTTATGTTGTAAAAAATAATTTATAAACAAAGTTTCATGTTTAAGTTTATAAGCATTTTATCTCTAACACTTCACATGTGTTTATCATTAAATATTCTGTTAAGTCGATTAAAGTAATTATTCGACTCAAAATTTGTATCGACTTATAATGTTAATCCTAAATTTTATGTAAACAATTTATGAATAGTTTTATGAAAATTTTATTTATTTTTTATTAAGCATCATTTTAGTAATCTTAATAATAATTAAAGAATCTAAATTGATTACTGTATTTTAATATTATCTCATTTCATTCACGTTTTTAAATAAACTTCATATGATGCCTTGTACATAAATGTTGTCCTGAAAATATTGTATATGATATTTTTTTATATTTCTAAGAAATAAAAAGTTATATTTACAAAAAATCTTCATTTATTTCAAAATTCATGCAAAAATTAAATTAAATTTTTAAATTACACATTACTGTGCTAAATAAAATTTCTCATTATTCACTTGAGTAATAAGTGATATTGGCATACATTATTATGTTTAAAACCTATTTAAATAATCATTAAAATTATTAAATATTTTAAAAGAAAAAAAAGAACGATAGTTCTCAATGAATTTGTAACAATTGTTTTCATTTTTGCAAAATATTTTAATACATTTTACAATATTTCAATAGAATAATTTTTGAGAAAATTTTCAATTTACAAAGAATTTTTTTTCACAGTCAATTTCATGAATCTTTCATTATATAATATTATATAATGAATTTATATATTAGAATACATAAATTTATTCTTATAAAATTTAAAACACTAATAACTTATTTGATTGCATTAAGTAAATTTTTGAAAATTTGAATTAATTAATATTTTATGTTAATAAATCTTTTAATATTAATTTTAAAATTATAAACATAAAAATATGATTCATTTCTAAAAGTAGATCACTATAAAAATTTGATTCATTTCTAGAAGTAAATTTTCCATAACATTTAAACCTAAGAATATGACATTACAATCTCTGCAAAATTAAACAATCTTAATAATTTGCATGTTCAAATGTCTTCATATTATTAAAACATTTTTATACATTAGGAGCTCAATGGTTAATCGTTTTAACAGCATTTTTTTTAACTCGTAAGATAAAGTAATATTTATATGAGTAATTGATGAAATATTTATGATAAAAACTTTTTTTTATGTAAAAACTTTTTTAAAGTAATTAATTTACAAAAACAAATTACTTTCTAATTATTTTATATCATTGATTTATGGGAGTTTTCTTTAAAATATTTGCTTGGGTTCTATTTAAATGTTTACTTAAATGTATTTATATACAGGTACATTGTAAATCTATATATAATATGATATATAAACTTTTCTATATCATGAAAATGTATATACATTTTGAACATAAGTTCTACAGTTAATATACGCTCTCAATAATAAATTCTTTAAAAATATTTTTCCTAAATTAACAATCACAAATTTCTAAGCACATATAAAAATGATCCATTAAAATCTATAAAAAGTTTTTATAATTTTTAATAAACATTTCTAAAAGTCGCATCAATACAATATACTGTGAAAGTAATTCAAAGAATATTTTTGAATCTTGAAGTATTTATATTTGATTAAATATTAATCGTAATATTTGATGTATCAGCAAATCTTTAGAGAAATTAATTATTAAATTTATTCTTATATAAATGACTGTGCATTTATTTGCTATGAATGACAATGCTTTTATTTGTAGACAAAATGATTTAAATGAAAAATGACAATGCTTTTATTTGTAGTTATTTACTTAAAATAGTGATTAGCATGTCATGTTAGCTACTAAATATTCAAAAGTGCTCTTTGTATATTATGAGGAAAAATTTTAAATTTTTCTATATCATTAATTTATTTTTTAATAAGTCTTAATTGAATATTAATTAATAAAGAGGAAAATATATTTTGATCACGTTAAAAAGTAATATTCTTATCTGAATATTTGTTTTAATTTTCCAAACAATGATACTTTTTAAAACCATCAGTTGAAAAACTATTGCAACATAAAATTGAAAATAGAGAAAATAAGTATATATTTTTGTTATTTTCCACTAAATATAGTTTTCACATACAAAACTTCTATGATAAAATTGGTTTTCTACTGAATATTTTTTATTACAATTGAACTTACAAAAAAATAAATAAAGCAAGAAAATATGAAATTAACTAACAATTTACATGATAAAACATTTTAATGATTTTTTTTGAGCAACAAAAAAATGTAGATTTTTATTAAAAAGCTTACCACGATACAGTTATTATCCTATGGCTTTTTCACTCTACTCAATTACCGAGTAGTTAAAATTTACAAAATGATTAACTCCAATTCATGTTGCAATCCATTTTTCTAAGCTCAGTAATATGACAGAAAAACTAACTAAAATCGCTCCAACAATACTGGGTAAATCGGGTATGTTGTTAAAGATTAAAATTTGCCATAAAAATGACATGACAATATCTGTGGCTGATCTAACTGTACATACAACACCAGCTTTCTCATAGCGGGAAGCAGAGGTCATTAAGAACTGTCCACAAAAGCTGAAAATTCCCAATGCGAAAATAATCCAAAGTTCATATCCGCACAAGAATGTTTTGAAGTTACCAAAAACTTTTGTCAGAGCTGTTGTCTCCAGAACTCCTATCCAGGCGAAATTCAACAGAACGACTGTTTCTTCTGTAGCTTTCAATTTTCGTAGGATTATAAAAATGTTTGAACCAAGAAAAAGCGAAGTAATGGCAGATGATAATCCAATAATTCGATCGCCATGCAAGTCGCTTGTATAAAACGACGTTGGGACGTTGGATATGACGCCAAGTCCAAGACAGGTCAGCATTACAGACATGATTTGGAACAAACCGCATGTTTCCTTAAGAAAAATTCTTGCCAAAAATGACACGAAAACAGGAAGGCTAAAGATAATTGCTGAGGCTTCGCCAATGGACAGATATCTGTAAGCTAAAAAATTACAGTACAAATTAGCTGACCCGATGATGCCTCTTAAAAGCAAGTAAAATCTTTCCACCATTGAATTTCCAAAGAGATTCTCTTTTTTATAAATTGTTATCGGTAAGGCTATGACTAATATGGATAAGAATCTGTAAGCAGCCAATTGTCCAGGATCTATATTGGAGAGTAACTTAACAAAGACAGCTGATAATGAAAAAAACACACTAGATGAAGCTGAATATATTATTCCTTTATAAGAAAAAATTTTTTCCATCTCCGTAGAATATTCCATTTTAAGTACTGAAATGACAAATATCTTATCCAAAAAAAAAAATATTACATTTTTTGCAAAAATATGAATATTCAGTTTTTTCAGATTATTGAATAATCACAAACATTCACCATCATGTCGATGAAAATGGTTCTATTAAAATGAGCAATTTAACTGGATAAGATAAATTTATAAGTTTAGTATTTATAGAGCTTTTATTTTAGTTTCGCTATATTTCCCAAATAAGTGTTTTTGATCGTACAATGACTTTTTTTCTTTTTTTACCTAAAAGGCATCATTTCAAAGCTTCCTGGTATAAGAAAGTAGATCACAAAGTTACTTCCGCATTTAACAGATGTTATATCATTCAGGTTAGCTTTCTTGTGATCAAATGGAACAAATAATGCAGGAAAACATAAAAATCAAATCTCATGTAAAAACATATAATTTTCTTTAAATTCATTTAAAAATTTTAATATCTTTAAAATTTTGAAATACTAAACACATTTTTATTAAAATTACTTTCAAGTAAAATAAAAGATTTTGTAAGCAGTTTCAAATAATATAACATTTTCAGTAATATTAAAATTTAAAATTTAATTGTGAATCTAAGAAAAATATATTTGTGTGTGTGTGTGTTTATAGCAGAATATAAACAAGCCAGTCTATATAATTCTGTACTTTTTAAGATAATTTTTTCGTATCACAGTATTTAAATTTTTACACAATCATCCACTTGAGATACTTCAGATTTGACGATTCTTTCGGTAATGAAGATACCCATTTTCTTAATCCGACGAAAACTACGGAGCATCCTACCAAAACCGCTCCTGTAATGCTATAAGCATCCGGAGTGTCGTGGAAAAGAAAGGTTTGCCACAAGAAAGCCAAAGCAATGTCTGATGCTGCTCTAACAGTAGATACAGGACCAGCTAACTCGCACTGCAAAGCTATAGTCAGCAGAGTTTGTCCTGCATAGCTGAACACACCAAGAAGAATAATGTATAGGCTCTGTAGACCACAGTTGTGCCACTTGAAGTCCCCTATGATAGCTGTTAGAATAACAGTTTCGGTGATGGCAACCCATCCGAAGTTGAACATGATGATAGAATGATGAATGCTCTTGACTTTCCTCAAAACTATGAAACGACAAGTGCTAAAAACCAGTGAAGCAGTAGCGGCTAAAATTCCGTAAATAAACTCATTCGTATACTCAATAGGATTACCAGACAGGCGTGAGGGTATTTTGGCAGTGAAAATTATACCAACCACAGTTAGAGAAACGACTACAGATTGGAACATTCCGCATGGTTCTTTGAGGAATACTCTGGCTGCCACAGTCACGAAAACAGGAACACTGAATATGATCACAGCTGCTTCTCCTAGTGGAAGGAAGCGAAATGCCAGGAAGTTGAGGAATAAGTTGGTAGCTCCAAATATACCCCTGAGAACAAGAAGGAAGCGGAAGTCCTTAGGACCGAAGAGTTCCTTGCCACACTTTATGGCTTCCGGTAGAGAGAAAGCAAGTATAGCGATAAATCTGTAAACGGCTAGTTGTCCTGGGTGGAGATTCTTGACTTGCTTAACAATGACAGCAGCAGAGGAATAAAATACGCCGGACAGCAAAGCGAGTAAAAGTCCCTTAAAAACTGAAAAGGATTTTTCATTAACCAGTTTTGCTTCTTTTGGTATCTGTTCCATAGTTGGAACATCAAATGACTTGCTGTTCCGAAAACGCATTTTGTTGGCCCAGATGTTTGATGAAATCTTGAATCCACTGAAATGGGATAGATGAAAAACATCTCATCAGTTGAACATCTATAAAATTCAAATTAAACTATATTAGAAAATAATGTTTCAAAATGCATATTATACAATATGGATATAGAAATACTATAAATTTCTATAAATCTAATAATATATTATCTAAATCTGTATTTAAGACAATTAATTAAAATACCATATTTGCGCAAATATACCACATCTTTTTCCAAAATTAGAACCTTAAAAATCATAATGCACCTATGATCGAACTATTTCCCCTTAGCTTATGAACAAGCAGTTTTAAAATGATGTGTAAGACGTATGTCGTAAACTGCAATTGATACCATTACAAACTATTGCAGTTATCTTTGCAAATTTTCAAAGAATTACAATAAATAGCATAAAAACTTACTTTGCAAACAATCAATCACTATTATTTTCAACTATTTCACAGTTACCAGCATTCAATTCCCTATCCTCGCTAGACAAATAAAAACTCAGCTCAGAGTCACAATCACAAAGAGGGCCGTGAATCTTCAATTACAAGATTACCAACTTCTTTCTTTCCCAGTGATTGTTTGGTTCATCTCATCATGAAGAATATAACAGAATTTGCTCACTTAACTATGCAATATGTATGAGCTAAGCTTTTTCAAAAGTGCAACTTTAAAAAATATTTTGAATATCTTACAGCAATAAATTAAATGGTTTTATATAATTATAAAAGGTAACTAAAACTACTTTAATGATTCAACTGTATGTCGATTATATTTCGGTAACATAATTTAAAAATTACATAATTTCTAAAAATTTTAAAGATAAATTTATTATGAAATTTTCAATTTTTTTTTATCAAAAGCATCATCATATTTTACACGCGACATATTAATTAGGATTCAAAAATTTATTTCAAAGATTTTTTTTTTAGGAAACTACATCCGAATGAGTTAGGTATCGAACTCGATACCTTTTGAAATGGAAAGCGACGCCTCTTCCTTCTATACAAATATATTTTAATTACATATATAAATAATACATGTTTTATATAATACATAAATAATACATGTTTTATATAGGTACTACTTTTATCAATTGTTTAATTATGTTCTTATGATACGTTTCAGACCATCATTTCCGCCAATTGAAATCATTAAGTGCACGTAATTAGCTCTCAACTTTGATCGATGGTCAAGAGACGAAATCTACACCTGAGCTGGCATCTTTTTCTTGATGCTCAGCAACATTAAAGTAGAGATATTAGGTTTAATGAGCCTTTTAAAGTGTACAATCTCTCATAAATGTTTTTCGATTATATCAGGTACTGAACCAGCTACCTTCTAGTAGTGGGATCAACACTTTTTCTCACCAGGTTACTTTGGTCCTTCTTCACATATTAAACAAATTTATTTACGTTTAAAATTTGATACTTTTAATAAAGCTATTTGATTAATTAGATATAGGCACTGAAGGCCTCAGCTGGATAAGGATCTGTCATGCAAGTGGGGGATGGTTTTAAGCAATATTCTTCATAATTTACAAACTAAAATTATGATGAATATTTATAGAAGCTAATTATCAATGAAATATAACTAATTATTGTTTTTTCAATTGTTTAACATAAAATAATTAAACATTGAAAATATATTGAAGCTTGCGAAAGTAAAATGTAAATCAGAAAAACTAAAACAATTGCAATATTTGCTGCTTTAAAAAGTATTTTAGCAAGTAAAGAAATATAATATTAAAATTATCTCATTTAAAATGTTTAAAGAAATGTAAGAAAAATATTTTTAACTATATTTCTGAAATTTAAATTTATATGAGATAACAAACATATACCATACATGAAAAGTTTACTCATTTTTAGTATTTTTGTTTTTTTCAAATTAAGTTGAAAAATTAAGTTGTAAGCAATTAGAAAAGAAATAGCAATAGAAATAGCTTACTAAATATAAATATATTTATGTTACAAAAAATATAAAATTTAAAATATAATTTTTGGTAACCATGAAAATAAATTTATTTTTTCTTAAGATTTTACACACAAAAATATTATATATCAAGTTATAATATTAATTCCTTTTTGGAGTCCATTATTTTAAATGAAAAAATCTTATAAAATTCTTGATGTAAATGTGGATTTTAAATTAATATGTTGATGTAAATGTGAAATTTAATATGCGTTAAAAATTTTGAATTTAATCATTTTCTTGACTCTATCATTGAAACTGTGTCAATAATTTGCTAAACAAAGAGTATATAAACTTATAAATATTTACTTATGACCTCTATTAAAAAATTTTGATACATATAAATTGAAGGTAATTGTGATAATCAGTTATTCTTTAATATGAGGTTACATTTGAAATGAAAATCTACTATATAAAATTCAAACTGTTTTTCATTTGGCAATATTTTTTTGCTCAATTTAGATAATGGATACCATAAATAACGATAGAAATTACCGTCAACTGATATCGATAAATTTCCCCTTTTGGTAACATGGGTCGTGAAAATTAACTAGTTCAGAAATTTCTTTTACATAGAAAGCTAAAATATTCGATTGGTTAAGAAAGAGTTGTGAATCCTATATCTAATGAATAGAAATACTCTAAATTATTTTTAAAATTCTTAAGTAAAGAGATTAAGATATACTTCATTGCACAGAAATAGAAATAAAGGGTAATGGTCACCCATTTAAACTAAAAAGCAGAAGTACATATGCTAAATTTATATCAATTATATTTTAAACCTTTTTTTACATAATCAAACTATCAACTATCAAATGTCTAGCTATCGAATTACTGAATTTATTTAGTGAAGATTTGGTTGTTGAATTCATTTATTGAGTGATTTCTGAAAAAAAGTTTGTTTTGGTTCTGAATCTATTCTTATTTTTAATACTAAACATAATTTGACTGAAATTCGATACTGAATCATTATTAATATTCAAATTACAAATCAGAATACAATTTAGGATTATATGGAGACTAGAATAATAAACATTCAAATAACAATACAATATAAAAAATTTTAAATGAAAATTAAATTATCATATTTCTTAAATATTTTTATTGTAATATAATATTTGATTTTAATTAAAAAAATATTTATAAAATGATCAAATATTCAAAAAGCATAAAAAAAAAACATATCCAATATTTAAAAACAGAAAGAATAGTTTGAAGAATTGTTACAAGTTCCATATTTAATATTACAAATGCTAAGATTCTCAAATGAGAATAGATAATATTGATTATTATAAAATAAAAATTGTTAATCAGAAAAAGAAATATTCATGAATAAGATTTCTGGTTATCAATTTTAGACATATTGAACCAGATTTGTGCTTGATAATCAAAGAGTAATCTTTTAATATTTTTTTAAGTTTTCAAAATTGAAACAATGAAACACTTGGAAAATGTTATTTTGTTCAATTATTTTTTTATTCATAATTCAAAATAATAAAGAGCACTTACTTCAATACATGAAAATAACACAGTTTTTGCAATTGCAGTGATGAGGTATCTAAATTGTTCTTATAATTGATTAACAGAAAAACTTTTCAAAAATGCAGATACAGATTGCAAATTTAATACAATAAACACCTACGAAAATCAAAAACACTTTGGCAACACTTATTCTAGTTGCGTGTTAAGGCAAGGAATAATTTTCTTTTTTATATTGCGTGTATTGGTGAAAGGCTTAATTTCAGAAGAATAGTTCGTCCTTCATGAATACGTTCATGAAACAGGGAAAAGTTCTAAATATTAACCACGAATATTTCCCTGTAATTGTGAGGTTCTGTATTAATTTGGTGCCTGTATAAACATGCCAAAAAACGAAACTTTCATAATTTCAGAATTTTTTTTAACTCTGTGAGAGCAGAATGGCAACACTTATAACATAAGTGTTTCAAACAATGTGGGAGAGTGGTTAACAACTCTTACGTCTTTATATAGTTTAAGTTTTATAAATATTTTGCATGTCATGATTGAAGGCAGTGAATGTTCATGCTTTTGGGAAATTTTCTTATTGTGATGCTTTTTCATTGTTATTCGGTATTGCGTGTTAATCATTTCTTCAATTATGTATAGATTTTATGACATGAATAACATTTGCAGTTTTCAATGATCTTATCTCACCATTAGAAGCACTTCGTGAGATATTCCATTGTATAATATCACAAAAATTACGAAAAGAAACATTTTACGAAAGATACAAAGAAGTAAATTTTATTCAATGGAATGATTTTTAAATTATCACACATTTTATTCTTTAACTATGAAAATAATATAAATTTGTATTAAAATTTAATTCGAATTCATAAAAATTATTTTGCACACTACATGGTTTACAAATAACCATAATAAATAAATTATCTAACAAAATTAACAAATAAATAAAAAACCAATAATATATTTTTACATAGTTAAATAAATTATATTCTTTTGTAAATTGTAGTCATAAAAAAGTATTTGCATGCTTTGCATATAATTTTTCCGTTATTTTTACACGAGTTATTGTATAAGAAATTATGTAATAAAAGCATAATATTTTCTAAATTGGCAAATCAAAAAAATGTATCGTGTATTTTTTAAAAATACAATGGAGAATATCAAATATACAATTTACTAACAATTGCTATTTTGGTGTATAAGGAAGGATATTTTTTTAGGATATTTTTTTTCGTTTCAGCTAAATTTAAGCACTATTAAGTTTATAAATGATAAGCCGTAAAATATGCTCTTGTTGAATTTTTTACTTTACTCATTGAATAAAATCAAAGTGAACTTTTTATATCGAATCCATTAAACATTGAAAATTGTATTCCTAATATACATAATAGATTATCTCTCCATTTATAGTTTGTAATGAAATATATAGAAAGACATGCACCTTCATGTGATGCAAGAAAAAAATTTTGATATTTCAAAGTGAATACCAAACTGCATTTAACTTCTGTTAAGATACAATACATTGATCGATATACCGTAATCGATTAATTAAACAAAGGAAAATGCATTTGCGCTATTAAAAATTTCACACTTGGAACAGTTATTGAAAATAATTAAACTGTCTAAATTGTTCTCATAACATGACAAAATTAAAATTGGTCCTTAAATTAAAATGAAGCAATATTTATAAATATTATGTAGTTTCCGACAATCGTCAATACTATAGGAGTTCAATTTATAACTAAATGAAATAATAAAATGTATTAATATATTGCATTATTTTACTACTTCTTCGAAACTATGAATAATTTTGGGCTTTTTATGAAAATGAGGACAAATGTAAAGTTAAAAAGTATAATTGCTTCATCTCCACAAAGTTCGTTTCCTTTAATATGTTATTTGGCAACATTAGTGGGCTTTCCTTTAAAATTTCCATTAAAGGCAAAAAAGGAATCAATTCCGATTATTTGCAGAGTGTGGTTATTAATATTTAATATCACCAAGATAATATCCTATTTTATAAGTTTATATTTTCTTCATAAAATAATGACGTCTTTTCAAGTTCGATTGACCATGAGTGCATGTTTAATGTGTGGTCTTGCAAATAGTGCTATTTTCACTGCGAAGAGGAACAAAATTCAAAGAGCGTTAATGAATATAACCAAAGTATCAAATATCTTAAGCCCTGGTGGATATATTGGTAACAAGTCAACGAATATAGCTCTAATATTCCATGTCATATCACTTGTGTTGTCTGTGGTACTTTTAACTGTTTCCTTTTTTCACAAAGACTGGGAGTCTTATGAGTCGGCTTTTCCAATACCATTCCAAGTTTTTCCATGTTACAGCCATTCTTTTACAAGATTAGTCCTGATTTCTACTATATTTTGCTTCTGTATAAATGGCAGTGCCAGTGGAATAGCCCTATTGCTTTGCGACAACGCATATACAGCATTAGCCAACTTGATCGAGATCTATGGAAATGATTTAAGGAAAAGGCTGAAACACCAAGATGTCTGCCAGTCTTCTTTATCTGCTGATATACGATCTATCAGCAATATATCGTTCTTAGTCAAATCAACTGATGATGCATTGAATATGAATGCCTTAATGCTGTATGGAATAGTCATAACTTTGTTCTATTCTACTATCAGTATTGGCATCTCGAGAGACAGGTTTTTCGATACCCATATAATAAACGCGTGCATGGCGTGGAACTTGGGAGTGTGTGTCCTCATGTTCCGAAGACTGACGAACAGTGGGTCGCGCGTTTACATCGCGGGAAAGAAACTGAAGAATATTGCCATAGAATGTTCTTCGAAGCTGGTAAATCCATCGATGAAACTGAGCACCTTTTCTACGTTTTCCATACTGCTAACAAACTTGAAAGAAATGAATTTGATAATCACTGGAGGAAAAATGTTTATCATTGAAAAAGGACTTTATTTAAGCGTTACAGGACTTATGGTAACTTATGGTGTTATCTTGTTCCAAGGAAAATTACAAAAATAAATATCTCCTCTTTTATCCTAGATACCAACAACTAGATACCAACAGATGTGACATGGTTACTAAATTTAGGTAATATTATTGCAATTTTATAAAGTAATCATCTATATAAATTAACGATAGAATATTCTTTACATTATTTTTTCTTTCATTCGACTTACTTACTAAGAAAATTTTAAATATTAGATAACATCTCATTTATTTTAAAATATAATGTGTTAAAAAGTAAGCATTCTCATAGATTACATATTACGATTATTATTTGGAAAATATTAATGGATTCGATTGTATTTAATATTGATTAAAACATACTAATGATTATGTTTGTCAAAATATAATAATTATTTAGTTCTTAAAATTTGGTCTTCTTAACACTAAAGAACAAAATTATAAAACTACTACTCAAAAATGGACCGTCATTGTTATTTAGGATAAAACTCGAATGGAACGGCTACATCGAAATCTATGTAATGAGTTTTGTATTTCCAATAATAAGGAACACATTCATGGTGTTAGTGAAGAAAAGATAGTATATGTTCTTTTTACTATATTCAATGACAAAAATAACTATCTCTTTCATTAATACTCTCAGATGTAAAAATGCATTCAATAAAAATATCATAGGGAAACTCATTGGGAATCTAGACAGTTAACACTAGTTACGTCACTTATTGCAATACAAATTACGTTAAAACAAAATGAAACATCAACAAATATAACATTGAAAAAAAATCAATGAATTCATAATTCTAACTTCCATTTATTCACATAAAATAATATGTAATCACAATAATATAATGATACATATTGAAATAAATTTAAATGGAATTATAAATTTAAATACACACAATGCTCACAAAATTTAATTATTTTTAAGGAATTTTTTAAATAATTTAAGGCATACACTAATAATAGTATATCAATCACAGAACAGACTCAAAGCAAAACATTTCCATTAGGATGTTAAACTTGATTGGAAAAAGTAAGAAAATTTCAAACGTCCCTTTATATAAGAATGTTTAAATTAATGAAACATAATGTTTGTGATATTTCCTAGAAATATACAAGAAAATAAATGTAGTTGAAAGCAAGCAGTTTTATTGAAATTTTCATGTGTATGAGTACCAACACCATAAATTCGGAAACCCTTTGAAAATTCATAAAAGGGGAAGAAATTGAATGTATAGGAATAAAGTTGGTAATAAATTAATTCACATGAAATGATTTAAAAATGGTTGGGGGGAATGTTCAGTTCAAACTTTTATCGATAGAAAGGGTTTTATTCACTGTTATTAAAATCACAATGCATATGCAAAGTATATATATCAGAGTTCTATAAATGCAAAATAAGTGACTGGCAGCTCATAACTTACGAATCTTGTTACTAACAATACATCAGTAACACGTAGTGTTGATGTTAGTGGATGAAGCACCACTAGAGAAGTTTTCATTCCTCAATCACACATCGCCGTGAATCACTACAACAGTTTCGCACACAGGAAAAAAAAAAGAGAAATTAAAAAGTCCAATAATTCCTGCTGGACTGCTGTATCTCATAAAATTATTTGCAGAAACGGGAACTGTTCTGGGATCATACCCTGACAGCTTTGCAGCATGCTTATGGGAGATCCTTACCTCAGTTGTGGCTTTGCAAATGGATACTCTATGCCGAAGCAATCCTCGTAAGTAGCACTCAGAGAGAGGCACAAGTAACTGGCTTACCGAAGAAATCGGTTTTCCACATCCTTGCTCAAGTATTACATTTTTACGAGCTACAAGATGTAATCACTCCACCAGCAGGTGACAAAACTAAGCTAGAGGAATTCGTATGGTAAATTTTTACAAAAATATCAAAAGATTCACAATGGTGTGTAGTACCTTCTAGATTGATAAGAATAATTTTTCATTGCCTCGGTCAATTAATACTTATTATTGTCGCATCTTAGCCAATAAGAGCCCGTATGACTGCGGTGAAAAATCACTGCTTTTTCTCACTTGTAACAGTTTGATCTGGCTCTAATATTTTTCCATTATCATGGGTCTTTCATTCTTTAAACATCCATATACTAAAGCCAAGTTAGAAAACGTGTTCGGTTAATGATGGACACAATTTGAAAATGCTGCAGACGAAGAATGAATAAGCTTCTCGCTCACTATAACTGATACCAATTGATTTTTGAATGAAAGTTTACGTAAAAAATCTTGCTGTTGTAGGACATCTTCTCAAGCAGAGTTGAAAGACGCCATGAAATCTCGGCATCTATTCAGTTGTGCTACATGTTGCATTTTCTCATAAAGAAGCAAAGTGTAAATTTGCCTGTTGATGGACACTATGAAAAATTATTGTTGTGGTACGATTGTAAACATTTGCCTTGTTGTTTATAAAATTAGGTTTATAAAGAATTCTGTAATTATAAAGCGTGGAAAAGCATCTATCCATAAAAATTTGAATTAAAAAAGTGACTCCACAAAAAGTTTCGCTGTTCGAGTGAATCTGATGACGTCAATAACATTCACATAATCCAATTTTTCTGCTTTCGTAAATTTTTTTATTGTTTATAAACTTACGGGAAACCCGGTATATAATCTAAAAGCTATGCTTATGAAATTGAGTTCGATAACTGAAAAATGGTTTAATAAATCAGATAATTTTGAAATTTCTAATAATATTTTATTATTATTATATACATATTTATATACAAATTTTTTTCTGCTATTTACTTACAGATACATTTTGTTTGGATACATTAATTAAAAATCTAATTGGAATATTCAAAGATAAACAATTGAATTTGAAAACAATTGAATTGTAAAAAAAATAATATTCTTTTAAGCATATTTTCAGCATGCAACTTAGTACTTCATTTGACATTAACTATAAAATTAGGAGCAATTGAAATTGCCATGGTGAAATCTAAAGCAGGTACCCTGAAAAAATATTGATGATCTTACGGAAAATATATCGATCTCCACATTTTTAAGCAAAATTTAAATAAGTACATACAAAAGCAGTCAAAAAGACACATAACTTAAAATATAGGAAGGTGATCATCTAAAAAATATTTCATCATAACCTAATTTTTCTTATCTTTATCTTCAATGATTAAAATCTCTGATCGGAAATAAAATTCAATCCTTTTTAATCTCTTACGTGCAATAAAATATTCAGTGGGAAAAAAGTTATGAAATAGGGAACTTAAAAATTAAAATTTAATGGGGAAATCAAAAGTGTAAAAGATTATGAAATTAAAGCATTTCATTTGTTGTCCTGTTTCGAGGCCGTGGTAAGCCCAAGCTTTTAAGATTAAACTTTATCTACTCTAGGGAATTTGCCGATTTTAATAAAGCAAATAAAATCTGAGAAACTGTTATATTCCGAAAATTTTCTTCAACACTTATAAATAAAATTTTACTACAAATAAAATTAAAGAAAATAATTTTAATATGTAGTAATTAGAGCTTTCCACATCTTAAAGGTCGAGCACAGCACTTTACGGGGAACGGAATAAAAGATCACAGTCTCGAACCAGAATTCAATGAATAACTGGAATCCTTTTATTATTCAATAAAAACATGAAATTATGCATCTGCTTTTAGCATGTACATTTATTGAGGTGAATGTTTGGAATAATTCCAGGTCTGCAATCTGCAAACTTCAGAACTTCAATGATCACTTATATATTTTTTTTCATTTTTTTACCATTTAAAACTTTAAGTACACTGGAAATATCTTTGCCACAACTAACTATTATTAATTAATTAATAATAATTTATATTTATGATAGTTTATTAAGTAGTATTTATTGTATTAATTAATAAAACAAATACTATTTAATAAATGATTACAGATTATTTCCAAGTATATGTTGAACTGCAGCAGTATCACCATTACGTCATAAATATCTACGTGCATATAATAAATTTCACAAAAAAAGAGAACAAACTAGCCTTGAAAAACAATGTCAGCATTCAACAATCAATAAACTGAACAGTTTAACACTATACTATATATGTTAACAACTAAACGGGTCATGGTTTATTGTATCAGACTCTGGTTATATATATGACAACAAACCATAATAGACAATTCTCATTTTCACATTCCCCAGCAATACACTGCAAATATAATTAAAGAGTCATGAACGCAGAATGTTTCACTAATAAGTAGTACCTAAGATTAAAATAAAAATAAAAAGTATAATTCAAGTGTTCTAGTAGTGTTCATTTTATTGTGAATTAAACTGCTTTTTTTAGTTGTGTTACATCTTACAATAAATAAACCTCCCTTTTATTGCTGCGATCAATCAAAAATGTTTTACGGATCATGTGGCGATTGTTGTTGTAGATATCTCCCTTGTGCGACATGTGAATAAAAGCTATTCAGTATGAAATGCCCACCTGAATACCAAATACGTGGTGGATACACAAATGCTTTACAACAGCTTTCGTCTGTACACTAAGCCATGTTACAAATGCTTCAGTAAATATTTAATACTGGTTTCATAATTTTTTTCTTATATTTGTTAGTTTTTGTAATTTGTAATGATACGTATTTTTCAATACATACATATCGTTAC
Organism: Latrodectus geometricus; assembly: GCA_026290005.1. Classification (NCBI taxonomy): domain Eukaryota; kingdom Metazoa; phylum Arthropoda; class Arachnida; order Araneae; family Theridiidae; genus Latrodectus; species Latrodectus geometricus. Next base: position 261,649 of record JAPDSC010140081.1, read on the forward strand.
AAATGAAATGTATTTTTGGTATTTTTGAATTCAATTAATTACATATAGTAATATTTACTATTTTGTTGATTTTAATAATATTTTGTTGAATTAATACAAAATTGTCAAAATCAATACGTTGACTGTTTTTGAAAACGTATTGCTTTTACCCTCCGTCGCGAACGAGTTTTCGTTTTTTCAATAACACCACTCATTGGAAATGCAGAGAAACAAAGATGAAAAGAATTATGAGACTTCAACATTCATAGCTAAATGGTTTCTTATTTCATTCAATTTGTCATAACCTGGTATTTACATGAAATCCCGTGGTGAAAAATTTATTTCGTGATAAAAAAAGATAATTCGTGATAAAAAAAAAAAAAAAAACAGGCAGTAGATTTTACAAGAACCAATACAAATGCATTTTACATAGTATGTGGAACCAAAAATAATTGTTGGACTTAAATGGGAACTACCCAGTCATAATTATTAAACACGACAGTACTATACAATGTATTTTATACACACACACAGCAGCTGTAATAAGCAATAAAAGTTAGTGAGATATTAAAATAATGAAACTGGAAACAGTGTATCGTTATTTTAAATTTAAATCAAGGGCGTTTATTCCCAAAATATGTAATTTCCTCATGAAAGAGATATTTGGTTACAAGTAGTTAAAATGTGGATCCTATGAATCTAGCAATTATTTACTATCGGATCATTAAACATAATATTTAAGGCGTAAAATAGTAGTTTCTTCATTTAAAGTAATATAATTACTTGTCGCCTCAGCCTAGAGACAAGACTCTTCGGAATGATAGGTCCTGAATCCATCAAAACCATAATGGAATAACGAGAAATGTATTCTGCTTTGTTCTCCACCCTCATGTGTTTCGATATAGGTGCTTGGATTTTTTTCTTTCCTCTCAAAAAACAGTATATATGGATTATTATCCATAAAAGTTCCTTTTTGAGGAATAGGAATCGATATTAATGCATTCTCGATATCTTTCGTGCTCAAGTTACTTTAATATATCAATTCGTCATGTTTTTAATGTGAGAATAAGGAATACTCAACATGTATTCAACGTGTAACAACATGTAATGTGAGAGAACAAATAATCAAGAATGTCATATTACAAATATGTATATAATATATATTACGTAATAATTATTACTGAAGTGGTTATTCAAAAAATGACATATTTTAGTTTATGATGTCCATATAGATTAATATCCATAGAGATATTTTATAATCGATGTGATATTCGATCAATATAAATTTTATCTTGATTAATCGTTAAAATTATTTTATCGAGAGAGGTTTTATTAAAGCGTCATTGAATCATAACATTTTATAAATATATTAAATCTTAATGTTTTCACTTTCAATGAAAGATATTGGCATCGATTTTAAATCACTAAACAAAAAAAAAAAAAAAAAAAAAAAACTTCCATTCATTTGCATCGAGATTAATAGCACAGCAATAGTAGGTTGCGCTATTAATCTTAATGTATGTGATATGTGATTATGTTTAAAACGAATAAAAAATAAATTCCTCCTTCCGAAACTTTTAATGCTTAAAAGCTATATTTCATAACTCAGACTTCTTCGATTTTCAGTCATGCTTTTTTGGAGGAAGACATAAAAGCTGTCAGGTATGTTCTTTTAAAAAACATTTAGGTCGATTCAAAATAACATGCCTTTAGTTTTGTGAAGGTGTCTTTGCATGATATTTTTATTGATTTATTTACAAATCTATTGAGTTATGATTCTTAAAGGAAAGAATTTTTTTCATTTCCATCTAAATCATCATTGCTTTTCTATCCATCAAGATAAGTTATACTACCTAATGCTTTACTGTTTATTAAGATAAGTTCAAAATTAGAATTATTTGCTGAGCCATCCATAAATTAGTGACCAGAATATGTTGTGCATTTTACGATAGACTACAGGATTGAAATTGTCATCGATTGAGAAAAATATTTCTACCTATACTAAATGCTTTATTTCTATTTGAATCTTTTACTTTATTAGTTAGATTTTTTTTTTAACTAAGGTATACATGTATGTATGTAGATGCGTAATCTTCAAAGTATCGTGTTTACTTATTGAAATGGAAAGATATGGACTGCTTTATTTGAAACAAAAAAATACTGGTTTAAAATATTTGCCCAATTCATTTGAGAAAATATGCTGGTTGGCGACATTCTTGGGATATCCTTTAGCATTTCCCAGTAAGAGAACGACTGAATTAAGAACTGTTTTTTGTAATCTTTGGGTGATTATTTTTAACATCGCCAGGTTGATATCCTTCGTTATTAGCTTCTACTTTATTGATAAAGTGATGACATCATTTCCTGTCCGATTGACAATGAATGCATGTTTGATTTTTGGTATAGCAAACACCGTTATCATCATTAGGAAAAGGAAAGAAATAAGGAAAATGCTGTTCGATATTTGTTACTTATCAGACGTATTAAATCCTGGAAGTTACATTGGCAACAAAGCGACACATATTATTCTAATACTCCATGTTGCATCGTTTATTTTGTCTGTATCACTCCTATCAATATCATTCTTTTACGAAGACTGGAACTCGTACAAATCTACTTTCTCATTTTCTTCAGGAGTTCTGTCAAGTTACAATGACCTTCCGACGAAAGCTATTCTTGCCTGTACGACATTTTGTTTCTGCGTGAATGCAGCTAGCAGTGGAATATCTTTGCTGCTTTGCGACAGCACATACACAGCCTTAGAGAACCTTATCGAAGCTTACGCAAGAGAGCTGAAGAAATGTTTGAAACAACAAGACATCAGCCAGTCGATTTTGTCCAGAAACATACGATCTATCAATGCTATTTCATTCACCGTCAAAGCTGCAGACAAAGCACTGAACATGAGTGCATTGATGATATATGGTATAGTTATCAGTTTATTCTACATTACAATCAGCATCGGCATTTGCGAAAGAGGAATTTTCAAGACAGACTTGATCATCGCTTACATGGCGTGGAATTTCATAATGTGCATACTCATGTTTCGTAGATTGACGTTTAGTGGTTCACGTGTTTGTATGTCAGGGGTAAATATGAGGAGCATTGCCATAGAGTGTTCTTGGAGATTTACCAATCCTTCTATAACACTAAGTACTTATACTAGATTTTCAATTTTATCATCTACTTTGAAAGAGATGAATTTAGTTGTTACTGGTGGCGAAATGTTTGTTATAGAGAAAGATTTATTTTTGACAGTAACGGGGCTCTTGGTAACATATGGAGTAATTTTGTTCCAAGGAAATCGTTCATTGTTTGCTTAAGGACATCATTATTGTAGACATCAATTATGTTACAAAACAACATCAACCCTGCGCACCATTAACATCAGTGATTCAGCAGAATTTATAGGAAAACTATCAAAAGTAAACATAAATAACTATATAGAAAATTCTGTAATTAAAAGTCACTATTATATTGAAGAAAACAAATAAATGGGAAATTTCATGACTCATTCTTAATTTCTTTTTAAATTTCATGTTTATCTGTTAGTATATCATATATGTCAATTTATTCTCAAAAACGTTGTTTGGCATGAATGAAAAATATATCTTCTATTATAATTTAATGCTGTTAAAGGAATTCACTGAATATCAGCAAAACACTTGATCTGCGTTATCGAAAAATCTAGGAGTTATGAACTGTAGTACATTTCTATACATATTTTTGAAGTTTCTAACACAAAAGTCACTAAAGTTAGAGTACCGATTTTTAATGGGTTCCATTTACAACAATTGGCAGCCTTTCTTGGCTTTATTTGTGATTAAAATCTAATTCCTAATGTTGCAGGGTTGCACATACTTTAAATATAAAATAGCCTTATGATAATTGAATTTTTTAGCAAATATTTATATTGAAATATATGAAATGAAAAAAATTCAGCAAACTGTAATAATGTGATCCCTTAAAAATTATTAAATTAGTACTGCTAGATACATACAATCAATGAGCCACAACAAACCAGATATTTACGTATTAACAAAAACAACATAATTATGAAATTAAATTATGTATTTCATTTTTTTCCCCAAATGATGAATGGTAGTAATTTATTTTTAATTTGCTTATTTTTTTTATGATAAATAAATATTCTATTAACTTTTTTTTATCTCATTCATTTTTAATTCATTGGAATTAACCTACCCAAAAAAGAGACACGTTGGAGAAATATTGGAAACATTGAACAAATACACTAATGAATTCCAATGTAAATTTTTCTTGAAGAATATTAGTCAATTTTACAAGAATTCTTAAATGTGTGGTTTTTGGTGTTTTAAAAAATATTCTTTTAAAAATGCTTTAGTTCTTTTTATATTTCCTCATATTTAATAAGAAACAGTTATTATAATTGAAAATGTGTAAAGCGTGACATAAATTTATAATTTTTAATGTGAAACTTCCACTAAAATTATTTAAAATTTATCTTGTTCAATAGAAAGAAATTATTGTAAATTGATAATATAAGTGACGATTTTCTTCTGCTATTTATAATATATAATTCTACAAAAATGTATTGGGAAATGTGATATTTGTTTAATCGATTGTTACATAAAAATGTTAAAAGTTTGTGAAAGTAAAAAAAAAAATGATGTAATTTTCAAGAAACTACAGAATTTAAGGGGTACTATTGTTTCTCAATACGTTTAAGGAATACTAAAAATTATTTATACATAAAAGTTAAGAAAAAATCAGAAGAAAAATTATAATAAGCCATTTGAGGGAAAGGTTATAAAAATAGAACACCAAAAGCCATGAAGGGTAACTTCATATGTATCCATGCAAAAGGATTTAATAAACAAAAGTTTAAAGTGTGACCAGATAATATACATTGTTTTGGGTGATTAGTGTAAAATGTTTTTAAGACAGTAACACAGCATTTCAAAATCATGATTTAATAGAAAATGTTAAATACCTCTTTCACTTTCTTTTTCATTCACTAGTTTTAACTTCAAACGAAACGTTCGCTTACATCCGGTTTTCTTAAGCATTTCGGTCTGGGATCTCAATTATATTTACAAAATTTTGGGGTATCCTAGAATTATTGTGAAGATCTGACACAACATTTAGTGAAACTCAGTTTCTTCATTTGTACTGTATTATATCATTGCAGAGGCCATTAACGTTAAATTTTAATTTTAATGGAATCAAAATGTGAAAACTAAATAATTAACAAAGCTAAAGTAATGGTAATAATGAATTCAATTACTGGGGCAAATTCAAACATTAATAACAGTTTTTCCATTAAGTTTTTCATTTGGATAGACACTACTGAGAAAACCAATTTACTTTATTTAACTATGCATATGCGAGGATTAATCATTAATGGGAAGAGTGTGGCTTTTTGTTTTTAATTATGAAATCTTGGCAAAAATCGATATTATAGAACGAATCGATTATTTTTCTTGATTACTTTAAATTGATCGATAGTTTGATTTTATATTGATTAATGTCATAAATGTTATATTACCCAAACAACCCCTGTTATAGGTTTCGCGATCACAAATAGACTCGTGACCCACACTTTAAAAAAGCCTGGTATACATGAAGCACACGCGAGCACTGAAAGCAAGACACTAAGAAGGAAACTAACTGCAACCACGAAATAGCAGAAATAAGCTAAGTCTTTTATTTAATGTAGATGCAAATATTCATTATTATATACACTGCAAGGAATCGGTGAAGCAGAGCCTCATAAACTTGGCGAATAAATATAAATACTTAGAACAATAAATGAGCCAGCTTGATCTGTGTCACGTTAAACATGATTTGGAAATAACAATTCATAATTTGTATGTCTAACTTACCTCAGAATTCCACAAATATATTCTATTCCTTACCAGGCACGTTATCATATATAGCAGGGAGGACCAAACTTTTGAGATCCATGGTCTACTCCACATTTAAAAAATCCAAGGCGGTCTACCAGTGGCAGAGCTAAATTAATGTAACGTACATGTTTATATATTTATTTTCGGTAACATGAAAAAAATGGCAAATTATTTAATTTTTCTAAAAAAACTTAATATTTACAAAATAAGAATTTACTGACGAAAACAACCAAAGTATTCATATATAAAAAATTAACCAACCTATTCGCTTTGTTTAGTTGAAATTTGGCACTATCTGCGACAAGTTTATCAGATTGTGGCTGGTACGAGCTTATTGCAATGCGTAAACACGAAAGTAAATGTTCCTCTGTTAAGCGCAACCGATGTTTTGTTTTTATGGCGTCCATGATTGAAAAAGCAGATTCGCAAAGATACGTCGATCCAAAATATAATTTCAAATACAAAATTGTAAATATTTGGAAACTTTTCTAGAGAAATTAATTTTTAAAAATCAGTATCACTAGATGCTCTGGATTTAAGAAATATATTGCACCTTAATTTGATAATTTCTTCCTCGACCGTGACTGATGTGGTATCTGTTAAATATCCAATTTTTTCAGATACTCCATCAATGTTGATATTTTCATTAAATGGAAATATCATAAAATTGAGTATTTTTTCCAACCTAATTAAGTCAACGAATCTTTTTATCAAATTCTTCAAACAAAAAATCTAAGCCATTATTGGGATGGTCACGTGGACTACCTAAAATGTCTTCGCGGTCGACCAGTCGACCCACGGTCTACGTCTTAGCCCCCCCTGATATATAACATGACAAAAGCCTGTAAGTCATCTCTAAGTAAAGTAGAAAATCATTTACCGACTGCTTGTCTTGTCTTTTGGTTGAAATATATTTACTTTTGAATGTCCGCATTACATTTCATTTCGATTCGATTTGATTTAACCAATTATCAATGATTTATCTTCTAAAATATAATTGGACAGAGATCTACAGCTAAAAGTGAATCCGAAATAAATATAAATTTCTACTTTTCCGTTTGAGAGGAGGATTGATCCCAAGAACTGTTGAGTTGAACACCAGACCACTGATCTTTTAACTTCCAGATAAGTGTTTCAGACCATCTCTTTTCTATGCTTTAACTTTGTTGTCTGGAAATTTTTTATTAATTCTATTTTCAATTAATTCATTTATTTTTGATTAAATTTACTGACCCTAAAAATATTTCTTAATGTGAATGAGAGGTTTTAATTTGTTTTGAAAATTTTGAATTTCTTAAATCTATGTACATATCTTCTCGTCTCGCCTGATTGGGATGGTTAGTTGTATATTTGTGTAGTATATATATATATATAAATGAATATATTTTATATTATATCACTGTCTTTAATAACTGAAAATTTTAGAAATTTAATAAAAGCAACCAGATTTGTAAAACTCTTTTGACTTACTCAGTGGAGTGATAACAACTAATTGGACAAACTAGTAACTTACCTATCATTCAGATATTCACTCAATATATGTCAATAAATTTCTATTAATTTTAAAATGTTTATAAATGACAATATATATAAATAAAATAATCAGTATTGATCAATAATGAAAATAAAATAAAAATATGTATTATTAAAATTTGTATGTAAAAACAAATTGAAAATCACATTCGAGTAATGGAATGAAAAAAAAATGAGCAAATGCAACTGGAAATTTTAAAAAATTATTAGTTAATTTAATGATATTAGTTTATTTTAGTTGTTAAGTTCAAAGACCCGTTATCAAGCATTTTACTAAAGATATAATTAATGTAAAATATATATAAGCTTTATGCAGAAATCAAAATGAAGTATTAAAAAATAAATAATAATAGTAAATAAAACACGGGAAACAAATATTTGTTCAAGACAACTTAAGAAACTCTCTGAAATTACTAATAAGAAAATCAAACCAAAATTGAGATGTGTAAGCTGAAATAATACATTTGAAAGTATGACACAAGCATTAGGGTTTTCAAAATGGAATGCATTAGTAATTTTTTTCTGATTCAATAAAATTTAATTAGAAGTTCGGGTTGCCTGAAAAAAAGAAACCCCCCCCCTCCAAAAAGAAATTCCTGCGAACGAAATTGCGCTATGAGGATTGTATGACGTGTATTAATATTCAAAGTTATTATAAAATTTTATGATTTTACGTTCATAAAAGCTTCTTAAAAATATTCAAAGTATTCTCACGATTATATTTTATGCAAAGTGATAGAAAACTAGTATTTTTATTTATTTCTTGAATTTATCTTTTCATCTCAATAGTGCAATCAATATTTATATTCTAGAACTCTAACTGTTATAAATTGAATAACAAAAAAAAAGAAAAAAAAAAGAAAGAAAGAAAAGAAAACGACGCATTGCAAAAAATGATTTAATTTATTTAGAACTGGAACAATAAACTTCCCTAACACTCTAAATGAATGCAACAGGTGCATTTCAAGGCCATTCCCAGCTTCACTTTCATGAAGAATTTTTTTTTAATTTCCACTTGCACGTGTTGCATGCAGAACAGCAGTTGATACAGGCGGCTCCCAACATGCATAGCACTAGTAATAGCGCTATTTCAAATGACAATATATGAATAATATATTTTTTACTATTAAACCATTCAAACTCATAAGTGAAAGTAATTAAAAATCCAACTCTTATTTAAAACCAGTTTTAAAAAAAATCAAGAAAATTAAAATTATTTTTTTAATCAAAATTGGCTTATTTACTATAGGCATAAAAAATAAGGTTTGAAATATATATAACACAAAAAAGTAATCTTTCTTTTAATTTTAATGATTATTTTTTTCAGATCAAAGTAATTTATAAATTTCAAATAAAATTGTTACGCAAATAAACGTTAGTCTAGAACATTTTCTTCTTGAAGTTACGAAATCTAAAATTCCTGATTTTGAAATGAGTATTTACTTGATCTCTCAAGTAAATACTCATTCAAAGCTTTTATCATAAAACTTTCATCTGAATAAAACCTTTTTATCTTCAAATAGGATCTTCATAATTTATAACGTAATTCATTTATTTTAATTTGTTGTACAATGTAATTTAATGCAATCTCAAAAAACATAGAATCTATTTTTTGACAGAGATTTTAAAATCATTTATGACATCCGTAGTTTTCAACAAATTGCGAGAAATTCTGGCTTCTGATTGATGGTTATAACAATCATCTAAAGTCTAGAAATATAACGTGCTTTGTTGTTTTAGTTAATTAACTTAAGGCATTTCAAACTTAAACCATGAGTATTTTGTTTTACTTAATTAAAAAAAGGGAAGCCTAGCATGAGTCTAACTTCACTGATCTGCTAGGAAATTACATGTTTAAAGATGATGCTATAAAATTAGAACCATGGCAGCCTTTTTCAGGTCTGATGTTATTTTCTCAAAATAATCTTCACATCTAACAGAATTTTTGGATTTATTTTATAAAACATCGTATTTCAACAATTCATACTTGATGTAAGAATTCTCGTTCAACTCCGAGTCAAATGTGATTATCTTCCATATCTTTTTTTTTTTTTTTTTTTTGATTTTGTCAATTCAAATTATAAAGTTTTTTATTATTGCAATTCTCCAAATGAACATGAAAAGATATATTCTAGCAAACGTCCTGGTATCGTTCCAGGTAATTAATTAACGCCTAATTCATTTTACTTATGAACTACTTTTTATTAAA
>JAPDSC010140092.1:1334-11694 GCA_026290005.1 Latrodectus geometricus
TATATATATATATATATATATATATATATATATATATATATATATATTTTACCATTACTTATTGCATAAATACTTTAATGATATTAAATTCTGTGACTAGTATACTATTCTTATCTGCTATAATCCAAATTGTGAAGACAATTTTTTACCCAATGTTTCATTGATATACTTGCTAATTTCACTGATATTTAAAAATATTTTTTAAAAAAAAGTTTTGTTTTTGCTTACATAAAAAAAAAATAATTAAAAAAAAAAAAGAAAGGCATTTTTTAAAATTGTAACTAAAGGAATAATATAAAATTATATTTTAAGTATTTCATATTTTTAGCCAGTCAAAAAAGTTATATGCTAATTGAAATATATGAATAGTTAAAATAATTAAAAATTTAAATATGCAAGGCTTGATTTAATCATTTAAAAATAAAATTAATAGGAATACTGATAATGTTTTAAAAGTTGACCACTTGAATATTTGTGCTCTATAGTTAAATTGAATTTTTTTAATTTATCCGCTTATGGATATTTACCAAATATTAGTTTTGTATAAAAAGAAAGAAAAATTAAGTGCTTTCTTTGATTACATCAAAGAATATTAATTTCAGTTTCATTATTATTAATTAAATAATCATTTTGAATATTCTATTTAAAAGATTTTAAGAATATAAAAAAAAACATAAATGAACAAGGAAAATTTATTTACTATTTTTAAATTTGTAAAGAAATGTTTAATGAAAATAATTAACCAAATTCCAGTCATCATAGTTTTCTAAATTGTATTGTGTTTGTGCTGTAAAATTAAGTAATTCTACTATAATTTTGTTTAGAATTTATAAATATTAATATTGATTTAAAAGTAGTTTTCAGCTGAAATACCAAAATAGCATTTGCAAAACAATTACTTTTATTTTTGAAAAGTCATTCGCAATATTTTCATTATTCAGATTACACATTATTCATTAAAATTGTATTTAAGTTAATTAAAATATAAATGTTAAATTTTGTAATTTAATTCTTTTTGCTATAGAATGTACTATTGTTTGAAAAATTTTAATTTTATATGCATAAACTCTTTTCAAAGTAATTAAGACATGATTTGTGATTCATGAAACAAAAAATTAATTTTTTAAGGCTATGTATGTAGTTTTAGAATAAAAAAGGACTTTTTGTGTGTTATAATAATGGATAAACTAAATAAAGGAAATAAAGTGCTTAGATTAAACAATCTTATTTCATTTACATTTTGTCATTGGATAATGTTTTTAATGTATTTTAGAAATATTTTAAATAAGAAATAATAGATTTTTTTTTTTTTAAATTCAAACTTGTAATTGCTATATTATCTTCAAATTTCTGCATATGTGTTATATACATGCATGTTGTCTAGATAGATAAATAGATATGTTTATACATAATTATTTGAAGCTTTTTAATTTCCTCCTTAAAATTTCTTTGAACCCTGCACTCCCTGAAAATTTTAGTACTTTTTCACATAACAATTATGAATGTGAATTTCCTATAAATATCTTGCTGGAAAATATGCTTTCTTGTCAAAAAAAAGTGTACAGTGCAAACAAATATATGTATATACAAAATCTTCAATGCTAATATGTGTTAGAATTTCTCAAATGCTTAGATTACCTTGAATATGTTAGATAAAAGGTTACAGAAAATAACCAAAATTACTATATAGTAAATAAAAGATAATTTTAAAACTTAATCTTTTTTAATTAAAATTTTACCAGTTGGTTATAAGTAGTACTAAATAACCTACTTTAATTACCAAAAACGAAAAAATCAAATGGAAAATGCTATCTAGGTTATATGTCCTGTTGAAATACTAAATTCTAAAGAAGTTTTTTATGGTTATATGTATATGATCACTTTAGAAATATGTGTATGAAATTTTAAGTATTATATGTAAAGATAAATTGCTAAAATAAGGAACTTATTTTCTGTGTTTAGAATTACTAAAACGCAATATAATATAGGTGGTATTAAATCCACACAGTATGTAAATTTCTTGCTTTGGATATTTTTAACTATATATAATTTTCAGGCAATATGAGGAGAGAGAATTACGAGCCACTCAGGAAAGAGACAAAAGAAGATTAGAATTTGAAAATCAAAAAAACAGAATCATCAACAGGCTAGAATATGAAAGATCTAAGGATACTCAAGGTAAAAATAATGACTTTTTTAAGACTTGTATATATTTTTAATTTAGCCATATTTATTCTTAAAGAATATTAAAAACTCCTTTTTTTTATTATAATCATTTTTTTAGAAAATGTGAAAAAATGGACAAAAACTGTTGAAGACGATGAAAAAGAGCTTGAAAAGCTAAAAAAGGCTGAAACAACACAAATGCAGGTAACTAGTTTGTTCTTTGTATTTATTTCCTGTTTTTAACTATATTTTTGTAAAGTTGAAATAAAAATATTTTAAATTTTATTATCATAATACAAATAATGGCACTTCTTTAATATTTATTTTTTAGCTAAGTATTGAAATTTCTTTGAGTTTACTTACTAAATTTCAGAAATTATAAAAAAAGTTGAAAGAAAGAAATTCCTCGTTGTAAAATAAGCACATTTGCCATTATATTATAATAAAAATGTTCTTTAATATAATTAATTTGTCTGAAATGTTATGCCATAAATTTGTAATTTGTTGATACTAATTACTATATAATGATTGATTTGAAAAATCTTAGTGAAACAAATTTTAAAATATTTATTTTTTATTAATAAATTTTTATTTGGATTGGTTCAAAAAAAAATTGTGCTTTATAATAGAATAGATCAGTGTTTCTCAACCTTTTAGTATTCACGGCCCAATTTTCAATCATAATTTTCATCGCCCCCCCCCTCCCCACCGCATACAAAAAAATATATACAATAATAATGTATTTTGAGTATTTTGGCGCTAAACTTATACTACAACCTTAATTTTAAACTTTACAAATTACCAAGAATACCAAAATTTATTGACATTTTGCAACACCGATCCTCAGCATTGAAAAAACAAGGATCCTATGCTTTTTTATTGCTCTTGCGTCCCGCCATGTCTCGGCATTCTCACGGTTTCACGAGAAGTTTGGAGTTGTCTGGAATTTGTCTGGTCAGCAAAAAATTAAGCTAGGAGCGTGTGCAGATGTGAACAAATGTTTTCTCATAGGGAGAAGGAGAAAGTTCTATGACGCCAATTTCAATTCCAGACAATCTCATTCGAGTTGATCCTTCTATCGCTATTGAATCTATTCTGAATGTGTATATTATATATATTTTCGTGCAATTGCAATTCACCGTAATAAATATTCACGGCAGCAGACTTATGCAGAATCATGGATAAATTTTTAAGTGGACGTAAGCGAGCATTAGACGATAGACAAGCATCAACAAGTACACAGATAAGCGTGGTTCCGAAAATAAAATCAAGAAAATATTCTCAAGAATACTTAAATTTTGGGTTCACTAGTACTGAAGTAAATGAAGAAGAAAGGCCCCTGTGTATCATTTGCTCAAAAATGATGGTGGCAGACAGTATGAAACCTAATAAACTTAAACGACATTTGGAAATGCTTCATAGTGAGTACGTAAACAAACCCAGAGAATTCTTCGAATTAAAATTAAAATCATATGAAAAGCAAAAATCATTGTTTAAAAAAACTTTGTCTGTGAATGAAAAATTTAATTGCCTCTTACAAAGTTTCACATAAAATAGTCAGATGTAAAAAGCCTCACACCATTGGTGAAGAGCTTATTTTGCCAGCCGCGATTGATATTGTAGAAATTATGTTTGGAGATAATTTTGCAAAACAAATGCAGTCTATACCTCTTTCAAATGATAATGTTGCAAGAAAACTTAACAATGTTTGCAAATTTGAATGATTGTATTAAAACTTACAAGGCTGAAGAACAACATGTAAAAGTTGTTTTTGTAACCATTGAAAATCATTTAGCAATGCTAGCAAAGAATTTTAAAAAGTACTTTCTTGCTGACAACAAACTGATATCAAGTTACAAGTGGGTGAGGGATCTATTTCAAAATACTCCCGAAGGACTCTCAATCGAAGAGGAAGAAACCTTCATAGACTTCACCCAAACCAAAAGATAATTTAGTAATAAATCACTCTTTGAATTTTGAGCAGGAGTGGATGATGAGTTTTCTGCACTAAAAACAAAGGCATTTCGCATTCTACTACCATTTTCAACATTTTACCTTTGTGAAACTGGATTTTCTGCGGTGGCTTCTTTGAAGACAAAATATAGATCTCAGCTAAATATAGAAAAAGAACTGAGAGTGTCTATTTCTAATATTAAACCCTCCTTCGAAAAACTTTGCTCTGAAAGACAGGCCCAAGGAAGTCACTAATAATTATTAAATTTGTTTTAATTTAGTAAATTGTTTTAATTTAATAAGTTAATTATTAAATATGTCGAAATGTATTTTGTTTTGTATGTGTGTGTGTGTTCTTTCCTTTCAGTCACTTAATCAATTTTTTTAAATAACATTTTCTCTTGGATATGATCGCCCCCCCCCCATTAGTGTGCTCGCGCCCCACAGGTTGAGAATCACTGGAATAGATAGTTGGCACATTTATTAGTCATTAGATTGATAAAATTTATCATGTGTTGATTTTTATAATAGCACTATTTGATATATAATTAATACAATCAAAATGATAAAGTAAGTATAAAATAGTTCCTAAAAGCAACACTGGCAGACACATTTTCAGTTTCCCTGCTTCTGTTAAATTTGATGGCCTTTTTGTTGTATTTTCAAAATTATCTTGTTTTTACTTACCTGTGTCTGCATGTTATTTTGTGGAAGAACCACATTCAAAAAGCCAGGTTTGGCTTTGAAATATTTATTTGCTGACTTCTGATTTAAAATGATTAAATTTAAGCTAATTTATAGCAAAGTTCTAAATTATAAAGAAAAATATTGAACGGAATTCTGAGTTATAAAAATTGACATATTTTTTAAAACAAATAAAGGATTTCATTTCCATAAATTTACTTAATTAAGCACTATAAATAAAAATAATTTTGAATGATTACAGTTAATTGATGAAGAAATGCAAAATTTGGAACGTCTCAAAAATGCAAAGATTAACAAGAAGCAAGATGTTGACAAATTAGAAGAATCTACTTCAGAAATAAGAAAGAGATTAGCTGCTGCTCAGAAAGATATAACAGCTGTTCAGAAACAAGTTACAGCTCTAGAAACCAAACTAGAGCAGAAAAAAGCAGATCGACATAGCTTATTTCAGACTTGTAAGGTAAAATAATTTATTAATTCATGTCAAGAACATAAACTGGTTTTTATTTAAATCAATTTATATTCATTGCATGTATTAATATTTAATTTATTAGTTGCTTCAAATTTTTGATTGTCTAATATCCTAGCAATTTGGAATTTGTTTCCTTTTTTTTTTTTTTTTTTTTTTTTTTTAAATTCTATTAATTTGTTTTTAATTGTGTTGTATTTTGTTTTTAAGTTTACAACTAAAGTTATCTTTATACAATATTGTTAGATTTACTAAATAAGGGAGTCAAACTTTGTTTTCGTGGTAAAATTCTGATGATGAACATATGAATAATATTAAGGAAATTCTTGTGCCTATTCATATACTTTGTGTTTAATCTGCCTTATTGTCTTTAGGATGTAATAAAAAAATTTCCTTTCACTTTCTTTTGTGCTCTAGTGCAGCTAAATTTATTACTTTTATTGCATTTGTGTTATTTCTGTCATAATTAATAAGAGTTATAGATATTTCAGAAAAAATTAAATATTATTTCAGTGTCATAAGCTTCATAAATATTTAAAAAATAATAAATATTTGAAATATCATATTCCGAAAAACTGATAAACAATTATGCATATTAAATCAAATAATTTTGATGCTAACAACTGACTTTATAAAATTTAATGTTTCATCAAAAACATTTTGAACGCTTAGACTTTTTCTATCAAAATTCTTGCAGTTTTCAATCAACTATATTTAAGAACCATATTTTTAAACATATCATATTGGCTAAAAACCTAATTAATGGGAGCCAAAAATATTTATGAATGAAAAATTATTTCTTTACTCTTGGAGTATCAAAACAAAATATAAACCATCCTTTCAAAACTTATCTTTAGAAAACATCTCAAATTTTTACCTTATATACAGAAGTATGTTTTCATTAATATATAACAATCAGCTGCATTGCAAAATATCTTAGTTAGTCCACTTATGTCAACAGATAGTACCTCACTTCAAGCTCTTATCAAGAAACATTATAACTCAATAAATTTAATTTTAATGCATGATACTATGGACAAGTTTGTGATTCCATGGTTGCAAAAATAAAACTTTTTCAGTTTTATTCAGATTATGGTACATCATTTCACATATAATATTTAATTAAATTTACAATAGTTAAATAAAAATTATTTCTGTCACCAATGTTGAAATAATGTGTTTTTATAATTATTGTATGCAATATCTGAACTGCCTTTGATAAAAATTGCTCATATTAAATATCTTAATCATTATCTACTGAAAATGGAACTATTTCAATAACATTTTTTGATTATTAAAATTTGAATGGAAGGATTAAATATGTTTAGCATAGTACATTTTTTATTTTATTAACTTATAAGTTTTTATTGGAAATGTGTAAGGAAATTGTTTTAATTTCTTACTGATTAGTGTGAATAATATATTTTGATTTCTGAATTATTAAACATTTTAAAACTAGAATATTTTTAGCCTTCCATTGTGTCTTAATAAATCATTAATTCACCTTAAAAATATATTAGGAATGAAGTAAGATATTTTTGAATCTGTTAAAGCAAAATTAAAAAAAAAAAAAAAAAAAAAAAAAAAAAAAAAAAATCATCAGCCAGAGTAAATTTGCATTTATTTATTTTTTGTTTAATAGTTTAACAAAAGTTGCCATGTTAATATTTTCATAGCTGGAAGACATAAAAATTCCTATGACTGAAGGTTCAATGGAAGACATTGATCACACTACTTCCAGCCAACAAGATGATGTCGAAATGTCTGATATATCTGGCAGCCAAAGTACTCAAAAGATATATGAGAAAGAAGCTAAAATAAAAGTTGATTATACTGATCTGAATGAGGATCTGAGAGAGGTAAGAATCAACTGTATTTCTTTATAAAATATAAAAATTGGCAGCAAAATTATTTATGAAGAGTTTTAAACTTTATCTTGTAAAACAACATAGTATTACAAAGAAGAAAAAAATCTGTGTTGTGTTCTTAAAGAATTTGTGATTAGAAGTAGGCTAGATAACATGTATGTAATTTTTTTTATATCATATATTTTTATAATTATTTTTCGGTATAATAAGTCCAGTACAAATGCCAATTTATGTTTGAATTATTATTTGTATGATATTTCATTAAAATCAAACAAGCTTCTGAAAAATTGTTAATTAATATTTATTTTCATAATTAAAAGGGCATTAATCCTTTCATGAGGGCTTATATTTCCCTAAAATGTAAATTTAAGACACTTCGAAAATAGAATGAGAAGAGCCATTCTACAGGCTGAGGTATGGTTTGGGATTGCTAAGCTTAATTTTCAAAGTATGCAAAAGCAAAATGTCTTAACATTTAATTTTTGTCATTATTTGAGATGGTAACATAAGTTGTAATGTGTATATATATATATTAAAATGAACATTCAATATTTTACTTGAAAATATTTACCTGTTTTTTTACCTTGATTTTATAATTTGTTAAAAAATCTTATCCTGCAATTTTAAACCATAAAGACTGTTTACAAAAGGAAATAAAATTTAAATAAAGGTATATAATCTTGAAGCAAGGCATTTTTATGAAAAAGAAACCTGAATTAATTACTGATATTTGTATTATGACTACTGAGAATAAGTTTTTAGAAAATGAATCACTTTGATCTATGTTGATAATTGATATGTTTATCATGCAAACATATTCATCTTTTGATAAATGTGATCTGCGTGTAATAAAAGGGAATCAAGACTTACATTCAAGGAAGAAGTATTTGATGCATTCATAAAATGAAATAACTTTGTAAACTTAAATTGAAGTTATAAAGTCTGCATAAAATAGTGGAAATAAATAAAAAAATAACTTCGAAATGTTCCACAAATATGATTATATATGCTGTATGGAAAGTTATTGTCAAGTTCTATATGTTTTAACTTCATTTTCTTCCCTCCTAGTTGGTTATGAAATTCCAATATGTAAAATAAATGTGGTCAAGATTCTAAAATTAAATAAAATTCAAACATAATGAACACTGATTGTCATCTAATGGTTATGGATTAATGAACTTAAAATGAAATATGCACCAGTCATCCTGAGATTAATCTTCATCTGTGGATGTGTGAGCTACTAACTCTGAGGTGTTCATAAGTAGAATGTATACAAGTCGTCCATTCAAAAAGTCTAAACAATATTTTGTTATTCTTTTAAAATTTAATTCTACTTCATTCTGAACTCAAATCTTCTATTTTTGTATGGACTTAGATTTGATTTAAACAGTAAATTTTTGTAAGCTTTAAAATAAGATATTGAATGAATGATATTTCATAATTTATAAACCAAAAGAAGAGTTAAAACTTTATATAATTTATATCCAACAAAAATTATGCTAGTGAAAGTGAAAAAAAAGTATGATGGTGATTTCTCCTATACTCATTAAACTCTACACATACTCATTAAAAATAATCTTATTGCTTAAAAAAAGGTGAACATTTTTAGTTTTATACTTTAATAAGCTCTAATTGTATTAGGAAATTTGTAAACTAATTATTTTAATTTGTGCTTCTAGCTTGATACAAGTGATGAGATCAAAAAGGAAGGTGATCGTTTGAATAAAGAAATCAATGATATGCTTTCAATTTTAAAAAGAATACAAGCACCCAATATGAAAGCTATGGAAAAGTAAGTGATATTAATTATCTATATTTTCCTATAATTTCTGTTTATTTTTCTGTTCTGTTTTAATTTCTGTTTATTTATTCAATTTTACCTTCAAAATGTGTATTTTATTTTATTTTTTTTAAATGTAGAGTAAATGCAATTTAAAATGTAGCTATGAATAAGTTATTGTTGTTATCTCTAAAGGTTGGATGGTGTAAAAGAAAGATTGAAGGAAACAGATACAGAGTTTGAAAATGCCAGGAAAAGAGCTAAGAAGTCCAAACAAACTTTTGAAAAAGTAAAACGTGAACGATATGATAAATTTATGAAATGCTTTGACCATGTATCAAACAAAATTGATGAAATTTACAAGGTGAATATTTAATATCATAGATTATTCTCATTGCATAAATGATTTTTATTTAAAATCTATTATTGAATCCACATACTATTAATAGTGTCATGATTATTGTTACATTTCTTAGGCTTTGACCAATAATCAAAGTGCTCAAGCATTTTTGGGTCCTGAAAATCCAGAAGAACCTTATCTTGAAGGTTTGAATTATAATTGTGTAGCTCCCGGTAAACGATTTCAACCTATGAGTAATCTGTCTGGTGGTGAAAAAACTGTTGCTGCTCTTGCCTTACTGTTTGCAGTTCACAGGTAAATACAAATATAATAGTAATGGAACTCTTTTTTAGTGTTACCAAGTTATATTTGTTAAGTTATAGATCTGTTTTCACAAATATACAGTCTGAATAACATTTTTACAACCATAGAATCCTGACAAAATCCAACATAGTATGATAAATTGAATAAATTTTTAGAATAATGAGTATTTATTCGTGTTTGACTTTGCCTGATGAAAGTGTGTAAATTTAGACTACTAATTTAGATTAGTTTCTTATCTTGTTATACAGTCAAATCTCTCTTATTCTTGCTGAATCTTCAAATAAGGATATTAAAAAATGCAAATTGCTTGATATGTTACACTTTATAAAACAGTAAACCATTGCATAATTTACTTTAGAAATTTCTTTGTAAAATCCAAATTAGTTTTTTTTTTTTTTTTTTTTTGGTTAATTTTTAAAAATGTTTTGAATATTGACTCAAATTTAATCTTTATATCCGTGGAATTTTTCACAATATTTCTTTCAAAATTTTGGGAATAAATGTATCTAATATTGAAATTCTTAAATTTTTTCCTTACCATAAATATTATTCTTCCTTTGTAAACTTCATGTTTAAATTTGATTTCTTTCACTTGAATAAGGTTTCAGAGTGTTAAAATTTTCACTATTCAGATGCTATAATAATCTGTCTTATTCATTATCTTAATCTGTCTTTATACATTTATTCTAACATTAAATTTACAAAAAATAAAAACTTGATTTTTT
This sequence comes from Latrodectus geometricus, assembly GCA_026290005.1. Lineage (NCBI taxonomy): Eukaryota > Metazoa > Arthropoda > Arachnida > Araneae > Theridiidae > Latrodectus > Latrodectus geometricus. The sequence goes on from JAPDSC010140092.1 coordinate 11,665, forward strand.
TTTTTTTTTTTTTTTTTTTTTTTTTTTTTT
>JAPDSC010140092.1:11794-26007 GCA_026290005.1 Latrodectus geometricus
TTTTTTTTTTTTTTTTTTTTTTTTTTTTTTTTTTTTTTTTGTGACTTGTAAAATTTGATTTTCTGAACTTTTTGAGAAAAAGTACTATGGAATACCAAATTGATAATGAATTATATAATGTGTGTTAATTAGATTATTTCTTATTTTTTTAATTTAAAATTTTCTAAATCAAATATCTTATCAATTATTTGACAGTCAAATATCTATTGAGAGCTTTATTTATCAATACAATTTGTAAATATTTTAATGTGGCATTTTACTTTTTCAGTGTTTATTTTGTTTTATTATAATTTGTATAAAATATATTATTATTTATTTTTACCTTAGCTACCAACCTGCTCCTTTCTTTGTTTTGGATGAGATTGATGCAGCTTTAGATAATACTAACATTGGAAAGGTAATTCAAATATAAAATTTATATTATTTCTTTTATATTTCCTAAATTAAAAAAGTCTTGAATCACTGGGTTAAAAAAAGTTAAAAATGTTTATTATGTTATATATTTTATATACATATATAAATTTCCAGTATTTATGTAAAAATTCCGTGTATATAAACATTCTACAAACAATCTATTTAAACAAAATATATAAACATTCCATAGAACTATAATGAAAAAATGTACTAAAATAACTGAATAAAATTTAATAAGTATTCCAAAATAGTGCCGAGACTTTATTAAAGCATTAACTATTAAATTCAACTAAAACCTTAAAAATTAGATTTAATTTTAAAAAGTATTTTCTTAATTTGAAACTAATGGAAATATATATAGAATGTATCATTAAAATAAAAAATATATAGAGAGAGATATTTCAGACTTTTCTGCGCATTTGTGTGATTAAAAATTGTATCAATATAAATATGTAAAGATTTTAACAGATAATTTTTGTTATAAATTCTAAAATGTTTAAATATGAACTATAGAAAGGCAGAAAGGTTACTAAAATTGTAAAATGATAATCTAAACGCTCTAAAAATAATTTGATTGAACTTTAGTGTATTAAGCAGTTTAAAAATTCAGTTATGTAAATAATTTTAAATTCAAGTTATATTAAAATTCACTGATGTTTTATCTTTCCTATTCTTGTCAAAATAAATTAATGTTTTTGTTCCTTTGATTACTCAAAGTAGAGGGGTTGAAACATTTTATGTTGTAATGCTGCATTAATTTATTATTTTTGCATTTTATTTAGCTTGAAATTTTAAATTATTTTGTAGAAATCATGTTTTAGTATGTTTTTGTTGTTTTATTTTTACTGTTAATAATGTTATACTAAATCAGATAAAAAGAATAAAAGTCTTTTTTAAAATATTGATATTTGTCTATTGGCTAAAATTATATAATTTTTTTAATGAAGCTATTGTTCTTTTTATCTTGCATTTGTTACATTAAAGGCCTCATTTTTTCACTCTTAGTATCTCTGAACAATTTATAATAGCTGTCCTAAAAGATTTCAAATATTAAATATGTGTTGTACATATTTTTATATTGTAAATATTGAATTAATCATCGGTATACAACTTTGAAGTTTTACCTTTTAATGCATTTGTATCAATACAAATTAGTATATTCTGTACTCTTACATTAATTAGGGTAGAAAGGAAATTGCGTTATATTTTTAAATATTGGTTACTTTTTGCTAATCAAAATTTTTTTATAGGTTGCCCGTTTTATTAGAGAGCAAACTGAAACTTCTTTTCAATGTATTGTCATTTCTTTGAAAGAAGAATTTTATGGTCATGCTGATTCATTAGTTGGAATTGTTCCCAATGTAAGTTAAATTCATTTAATTTTACTTTTTTACTTACTTTTGTTAAATTTTAAATATATATATAATTCTAATGAAACCTGATATTTTGTTACTTATTATTTCATTATATTTTAGTATAGCTCAATTTAATTGTAAGATATAATAAATGTAAGAATATAAATCATTTTTTAAATTATTAATCAAATAGCATTTATATATATTTATAATATGTAAAATAAAACAATGTATGGAATTCATTTATAAACTATGTATGAAAAGAATAGAAAAATGTATATATGTATGTGTGTGTTGAATACATTTTCATTGGTAGTTAAAACAGGCATGGAAGGTTAGTGTAATTCAGATATTTGTGCTACAGAATTTCAGCTGTTTGTATATAAAATAATTATAATAAATTTTTTATGCCTTTTATTATCAAAGTACTCATTAGTATTAAATTGAATGCTTAGATAAAAAATATTGTAGATATCACAAAAACATTGTATTTCTGAAATAGAAAATAATTTATGCATTTACATGTGCTGTACATAGAAAACATCAAAATCTTTTTCTTTTTGGTATTCATGTTTAAAGTTGCTCAGTGCTTAGTTTATTTTACAAGAAATTCTTGAAGTTTGGTATATTACCATAATTTCATGTTTTTCAACAGATAATCACTAGCTTAATGTTTAAAATAAATTCCTCACCATATTTAAATTTTTTTTTTAAAAATTAAATTTGAGTTTTTTTATATCAAAAGTGTTAAAAAAGTATTAGAATTTTATTTAGTAAGTGACAGGTAAATATGATTTTCATTCTTTCCCTTTAGCCTGGAGAATGTACCATTAGTCGAGTCTTAACATGGAATATGGAAAATTATCCAGAATAATTACAGTGAATCAACTTTTCATCACTCATCATCTGTTCTTTATGACTCAAGAGTTATAAACTGTCTGTGATTTTGTCACATGTAAATCATGAATCCAGATAAATGCCTGGAAACATGTCATTTTCAAGGCAATCTTGTAAACTTCCATTTGTTAAGAGAAATTTTATTTGTAAAAAAATTTTTATGAGGAATTAATATTTTACTAAAGTGTAATTATAGATATATGTGTATATAGGAGTATTGGTATTAATTTTCATGTGTTATCTTATAATAACAATTATCAAATTAATTAATATCATTTTTAAAGGATGAATTTTTCATATATTAAGTTTGCTGTTAAATTCTTGATATTCATTTCATTAAATAACTTAAATGTTTTTATAATTACCGATTTAAAATTTTTTATTTTTTTTTATTTCCATGTTTCCTGTGGCAATAAAAAAATTTATCTGGATTACATATTCTCTCACACATAATATACAGTTTGTATTTAAGATTATCATTATTTGGTATAGTATTTTTGTAATTTCCTTTCTTAGTTTTTAAGTATATGATACTAAATAAACCTCACTGTCATTTTTTATTTTTATCAAATTAAATGTTATTTTTTTTCTTACTACGCTTTTTTATTTTAATATTTGTGCTATCGTGTAAATGTTTCACATTTTTGTTTTTTCTCATGTTCTCACTTTTTGCACTTCGTTTTCTTTTGGAATTTTCATTACATCATTATTTATAAACTGCGAAGTTTTATGGGCAAAATAACTTTTAATTAATCTTATTGAACATTATTTCATTGAAATATTTTGTACCCATATTATTGATAATTATAGTATTGCTATTATCATAGTATTTTCTTGTTCTTGACTATTATCAAGAACCATAAAGAGATGTATATTGAAAAATATTTTGAAAATAAAGTTTATTCACCATATGCCAAAATCTCATTATTTCTTGTTTTCCTAATTTACTACCACAAATAATTTTTGGTTTTCATACTCGTTTTCATTTTTTAATTTGAAAATTATCTGTCTTTCTTGAATATAAAACTTTCCAATTTGAATATTTTAAATTCAACTTATATTTAAGGTGCACAAATCATAATTATCTTCATTATTTTCCTAAAGTTACAATCATTACTCTTATCAAACAGTATCATCTGACTTATTTAACCTTATCTAATTATTTTCCTTTTATTGCTGATGAAATATGTACTTTATAACATTAAAATCATCCTATGGATTCACTTATTAAATTAACCACTATGATAATCTTTTTGTTGTTGTTGTTGTTGTACTTAAATTTTGAATTTAGCACTGAATGTAAAACTAATAGCTGGAGTTGAATATTTTTAATTATTTCAACAATCAAGAAAAAAATGAGTTTTTCATGTTCAGGATTGCCACAAACTGAAAATCAGAATTTGAAAATGCTTTTTACAGGAGTTTGTTATGAAAGTTAAAATTAAAAGAATTTGATTTTAATGTAAAAGTCGAGAGCTTATGTGAAAAAAATGAATATAATGTTTAATTACTATGCAATATTTTTATTATTGTGTCTCCACAATAATAAATATTGTGTGACAAGTGCCCTACTCTTATTTCCTGTAATTTGTAGGCTTGATAATATAACATCGGAATTTTCTGAAAAATTTTTAATTTAAAATGAATGATGAAAATATTATGCAAAATGATCGATCATTTTAAATGTAAAATTGTGTACTTTTCCTTTAATTATGTGGTAGAAAGAAAGAGTTGTGTAAAATATTAAACATAGATTATTTAAATATTTTATGATTTTTTTTTAAAAAATCGTTAAATTTTGAAGTTAAAAATGAATTTTAGTTTATATGGGAATTTCACTTATACATTTCTGTAAAAATCACGTTTTGTAAGCTCATTTATGTTTCAATGTTTAAAAAATTTGCAAATTGAACAATTTTTTTAATGGAAATTTTTGCTTTTATATTATAAAATGTATTGGAATAGATTATTCTTGATATACTTTATCATAGTAAACTGTCAAACATTTTTCTTTATATATGTGAAAAATATTAATGTAATATAACTTTTTCTTAAAAATTTTATGAAAATTCAGTTGAAAGTTTCAATGTTTTTTGATGTTAGGTACATAAGTTTAAAAAATGGTAATTGTTCATCTATCATAAATTTCAATATTTATTTTCAAATTAAAGGACTTAGATGTGTGGCTGCAATGTTCTGAAAAGTTGTGGGTTTGGAACTGGGAAGCCCGTGTTCACTAATGACAACTGGTTCATGTAAAATATATTGTGTTTGCAATATCCTCCCATTGAAAATATGCCTTTTAGAGATAAATCAAGTCATATCTGCCAGTGTTTTCTATTGTAAATTACTGTTCTGGTTTCTAAATTACACACACTTTAGGGACAACAACTGCATGCCCATTAGATTCCCCGTTCTATAAGTTGATATCAATTTTGATTCTTTTAATTGTGAAAGTGAAAATAATCTTGTAACTGGGCTTCGGGTATAAAACATACAAGATTCTCACACTCTTTGTTAGAATTATCTTCATAACTTAAATTCCTACATTTTCCCTAATTCTGTTTATTGGAATTATCATTAGGAAACATGCTTTATTATCATAACTGATAAACAATTAGTTCATTTCTTCTTGAAGAATCAGGTACTTAAATTTCAAACTTTAAATTAAACATAAAACAATCAGAAAATATATAGTGGAACCTTAAAAAAAATTCTTGTCACTTTGAACATGCTCCAAATTATGACTATAATGACACTGATCTTGTATTGTCATATATCTTTTCCACTAAAGTTTATTTAAATTTTGAAATTAACAACATTAGTGAATCATAAAATAATAATCTTACCCAAAATAACATTTATACAATGAATATAAACATTTACTGAACAATAGGAAATTTCTCCTAGAAACTTATGCATGTACATAATTCAGATAATAAAATTAAACATTATGATTAATAATAGTCATGTAATTAATTTTCCACGAAAGATATATATATGCGCTTTGTACGCATTAAAATTAAATAGATTTACTTACAAATAGAAATGTATATATTCTGATAGATGTGGAAATTTATTGAAATTCTGCACAAGTCTTGAGTATATATATGTTTCAAAACATAAATTGTCGGACTTCTCATTTTGAAGGCCAAATTTTAGGAACCTGTCTAATTAGAGAAAAAGTAAGCAAAACATCCCAACTTTTAAGTATTCAAGATCTATGGCGTCTAAAGTTGTGACAGCATTCATACAACGTGTCTACAGAAGTGTGGAAAAACTTAAATAGCATACAGAAGAAAAAGTTGAGTTACAAAGACGAGTCCTGTTGAAAGCTGTTTGTGATGTCTGAGAAAAGAAACTGCAAAAGTGTAAGCATTACAAAATAATTTAATATTGTTTCAAAACGATAAGCACGAAAGTCTCATAAATGAATTAGAAACAAATTGAATAAGGTGTACATTGCTTAAAAAATTCTGTAGTTACGAAGCTATTATTTTCATCGACGTACTAATCTTTTTTTTTAACCAGTGACTAACTGGTAAAGGCGCGAAAACACATTCGACAAAGAGGGCAAAAACAATTATTTTTCTAAAAATAAAAAAAAAGTAAGTATTTTTTTTTAAAAAAAAAAAAAAGAATTATATGAAAGTGTAGGAAAAAACAAGAATCCATTGCGAAATGTATATATATATTCCTTGTGTCAGAGGTCACGCCAAATGATATTTAAAAAGAAGGAAAGAATCATAAGCTTCTTTTTCTTGAAACCAAAAGAATTTTGGACTGGAATGTTACATTGTTTAAATTATAATCAAGACATGGGCAACTTTACTGAATATTCAAATCATCTGTAACTACGATTTAAATTAATGTCAAAGAGGCTGTAAACAATATCTCGGGAAAAAACGGGTTTATATATATATATCCTGATAAGTTTCACATCGTTCTGTACAACCATTTTCAACTCATTTGATAAAAATTCATCGAACGAACAGAACATGAATTTTATTTATACACACACACACACATATATATATATATATATACATACAGGGTGATTCTAAACTATTTTTACAAATTAAGAAGGGTGATAGTAACCATCCAAACAAGCAATAATTACATAGGGCCCCATTTCTCTCTGAGAGACTGAAAAGAGGAATCACCTGAATATACAATGATGTTGGGTAAGCGAATGAATAATACCAAAGTTTTACAAGTATTTATTGTAAAGTGAAAATCTCACAGCGAACGCTCAAAATGCCGACCACGGGTGTCGTTGCACATTTGACTGGTTTACCCTCTCGAAGATTCCTGGTGCCGTGTTAATTTTGCCTGCAGCAACAATGATTCTAGCCACGAGATCTTCAGCTAAACCCACAGGCGGCTCATACACTAAAGATTTCATGTGCCTCCAGAAGAAAAAATCCAGTGGGTTGAGGTCCGGTGAGCGAGGAGGCCACGTGGCAGATCCGCTACATCCAATCCATCGTGCAGGATAGCATTCACGAGAATTTTCAGAAAATATTATCAGATAATATTTGAAGCGATGAAGTTGGACCATTTTTAAATGACAATGTCTACTCTGATTGGCTTTCTCCGGTAACCAATAAGAGCAAAATGATGCTTCTTCTGTAGAAATTTGCATTCGGTAAATTCGTGATAGATTCTTGATGCATTTCTATTTTCCTCATTTCTTTCTCTCAGATGCGACCCTATGTTCCTATGTAATTACTGCTTGTATGGATGGGTATCTTCATCTCTCTTAATATGTTAAAGCAATTTAGAACCACTCTGAATATATGCTCTTTCTTGTTCTACTGCATAGCGAATTATTCCAGCATTTCAGATATCACTTTATATTTGTGTGAATTTATAGCTCATCTCATTTCATTTTATTTATAAAAACAAAAATGGATTAAATAATTTTTTTCAACATAAAATGTTCACATAAATATCCTGAATATTATCCATTTATATAATTAATTCTATTGTTATTGATATATGTATTTTTTTATTTCTAATGGTGGGCACCCTTGAGCAAATAACATTAGCCTATTTGCCACAACAAGGTCGGAAACTACAACTCATTTTATCGTTACCCGGTGGGCACCTGTGAACCAAGTCACGGAGGTACGAGTAGCATCGCCCACGCCATACCACCACAAACCCGTTTATAGGGAGGAACACATTCATCTATCATTTGAGGAAAGGGCAAGAAACAGAGAGAAAGAGAAAGTACATCCATGCCGGAGCCAGGATTCAAACCCAGGTCCTCCACATCCGTACTCAGTTACGCTAACCACTAGAACTAGGTTGGGTGGCGTTATTGATATGTTAGTCATTTATTTTATAATTTTAAACTTTTAAAATAATTTTTTTTACCTTTTAAAGGAAAAAATTTTCATAAGAATTTAATGTGTTTTATCTCTCTTTCATCATTGGTTAATTTTTTTAATTATCTATTACTCAATAATGTTATTTTCTTATCACACAAAAGCTTATGTAAACAACAAATTTCAGAGATTTTATTCCTCTAATTTATTGGTAAATTGACATTTAACTATACACATTCTCAAAGGTTTGTTTTTTCTAATACAACATGAAATACAATCATAAATATTTTCTGATAAATCATACGGTGAAAGCATACAATTAACTGGATCTAGAGTTTTCGATTTCGTTATCTGTAGGGATGAACACTTGGAGACAGGGTGGAGAAGGACTAAGGGTAGGAGAACTTCTGCTTGTTACGGGTCGATATGTAAAATATATGTCCTTTAAAAATGATGGGAAATGTCTAAATTGATGTGTGTTGATATATTATAAAAAGTGTCGTCTAAAAGGAATGTGTTTTGTGTTTTATTCAACTATCCTGGAGACGACAGGATTGTAAGAACATGACACATACTACTTACCATCTATACTCAAACCATTTGTTATGATTTTCCTCTACTTTCAAAAATTGTATTTTCCATTTTCGAACATAAAAATTCTGATGCCAATATACCTCGATTCACTTTATACCTCCTTCGATCGTTCCATCGCTTGCTTTATTTACCTAAAATGCATTTAATTGAGCTTATTTCCTCGGATATTCACTCTTTAAACAAATAGCAATTGCTCTCTGCAGGGCGTCTTCCACTGGTATGCTGACAAATGTCCTGGTCTACGCAACCCCCCTAGGGGGTGTTGGTCTACCTCTGTCACTAGTGTCTCGAGCCCCAAAAGTCGGCTCCAGATGGGAATTCTGACGCATGCGCACTGGGTGACAAATTTTGGCTAAGATTCAGCAACTTGGCATTATAAATAATGCAATAAGTCTATCTGCTTAGCGGATTTATTAAATGTTTCAATGTATGCGTAATTTAATGGGCTTACATATTCTGTCTTCGTTTCAAAATATATGTTGCGACTTATCAATGTAACATTTATGTAAGTATGACTAGGTATAAGTTTATTAGATTTAATTCACTGAGATTGTTAAAATAAATGTGTAGTATTAGAACAATGGATTAATTTTTACTTATGAATGTACCAACAAAATATATAAACAGTAATTAATTTTAAATGTATAAATTCGTAATTTACTATTGTTTATATGTAGCTTAAACGCAATTTTCTATTTATATTAAAACAGAAAGACCGCATAATCTAGTATAAAACTTTTCTTGACTGGTCTTGGCGATAGTTTTACTAGCTATATAATCATCTCACAAAACTATTTAAGAAACTTGAACTTTCTATAAAAATGAGACAAACCAGCCGTGATTAACAATCAAATAATCTTTTTCTAGAGCTCTTGTTCCCACAGCAGCTACTTTCCATCTAAAAAAACTTATTTTTGTTTTATATTTTTCTTCTTTCACACCCCAAAAAAACTGGCAACCATAAGGCTCCATACCTCTACCATCCCGTAGAAGCAGCATAAGTAAAAAAAAATTGAATAACTACAAAAAAAAGGAGTAAACACCAGCGAATTCCGGTCATGGACCCGCAGCAAACCAGAGCAAATCGTATTCTAACATCATAAATAATTATTTATCAAATTAGCATTATGCTTGTACTTATATTTGATAATAGTCATAAAAGGTAAATGTATAAATCGACAAGCAAACTCCATTCCAAATTAGACTGGGACTTCAGAAATAATAGGTTTGGTAAATCTACATCTAAGAAATATTCACATTGCATACTGCAAAGTTATTGCAACCACTTTCTTCAAGTGCACATGCCTTTGAATTCCCATCTGGAACCGATTTTCGGGACTCTATCTCGAGACACTAGAGTCCATGTCAAGCAGTGGCCCCAGGACTCTTCAAACGACCATGGCGAGATTTAGAAGTAACCATTTAAAATGTTTGAGTTTCTTGATTGAAGACTTTCGCTCCTTGTTCCTGTTCCCTCCCAGCCAGTCCTGCCCATTTTCTTGATTGCATTGGTTCCTCCTGGCGGCAGGCGTGGGATAGGCAGGATCTGGACTATGGGGGACCTGGTGCATCGGAGCCTATTGGATATGGTGTAGGCTTTCCTACATCAGAGGAACAGGTTACACAACCCAAAATTTTATATCCTTAATCTTTTAAAAATACCAAAATTTTATCTTCAATCGTTCAAAATAAAGCTCAATCGGTGTCTAACTGATTCTAACATTATAAATACTCGATTTACTCTGCCTTTACTTTCACCATTCTTTAAATTATTTTAACGACACATTTTTACCAAAGCTTTTTGGTTAAATTGCCTGCATGTGATTTTGTTTTCTCATTAAATATAAGAGATTTGTAAACATTTCGTGAATTACTTCATTTGTATTACGTGATTTACTTCATCTGGGTCTTTCCTAAGCCAATCCTAATCACTTCCATTGTTTTAAGAGCAACGCAACATTGCACAACAATCCATAGAAAATCTCACTTATAACAAAATAGTTATTCCAAATGAAAACCTAATCATTTTTCAAAACATATGTATCTGTGTGATAAGCTGACAAAATGGAAAGTAATTTTTCAATATCGAATAACAACCATTTCCTGAATCGTAAAGTTGCATAAGTTTAGTCAAATTGTGAATTATCCTCATACGGCTCGTTAATGCTTCATTTCGCGATTGCTTCTGTCAAATTCGATTACCGTAAGCTGGAATAAATGCATGGTCAAATACCGCGATTTTTACTCCACCGCAAATCGGAACAATGTATTCGTAAACAAGACACGCTCCACTAACTTATCATCCCCATGTATAGAATGTTTAATCAGTGTGATTTCACGTCGAACGCGAAATAAAAATGATTCTGACCTTAAGAAAATGTCTTCCGCTGGGAAACACGGTTTCTCTCTCATTCATTTGAGAACTCATTTTCCAATTACGGTGGCGTGTTGTAAGCAAAGAAACGGTGTCGACATCTCAAATTGTATGATGTTATTAAATAACGTACGCAAGCCTATAATTTAGTCAATGGTTCCGCTTGTGCGGAAGAATTTGTCAAATTTTGTTATCAGAATAACCTAACTGCTTCTAGACGAAAACACCGTTTCGAAAATCACAGAGCTTTTTGAGTCTTTGAACTTGAAAAATGAACAAGTTTTTAATTGTATTGAGTTGCTCGGAAAGTGATTTTTGTTTTATATGAAAATGAAAAACGTATAGCGAATGAAAATTTTATTGAATTGTATGTGGCCAATTCTAGTCCAATTCCTTTTATCATCTTTTTGGTCGTAGCATGATTTTATACTCATAAAATGGTTGGGTTAGCCTATACTTTAGGGTAGCCTATACTCAAGGGCGCCCCCTTGATTCTCGCCAAATTGTGGTCGCGATTGATCACCAAGCTGAGCAAAATCCAATCATATTCTGATTGCAACAGAACAATTGATTGTTCTGTGCCAAAAAATTCGCCAATAAAATCGATAGCCAAATAAAAATCACCAAGTTTGCCAAGGGGGCGTCTTTAAATATAGTTTTACCTGTTGGTTGACACTAGCAAAAAGCTTATTCAAGTAGGAAAAACAAAATAACTTTCCGATCAACATAATGCCTCATTTTTTATTTATTCAAAGTTGAATTGGTTTTATATAGATATATGTTACTAAATAATGTACGCAAGATTATAATTTAGTCAATGGTTCCACTTTTGCGGCAGAATTTGTCAAATCAAATTTTGCTATCAAAATAACCAAACTTCTAGATGAAAACACCGTTTGGAGAATCACACCGATTTTTGAGGTCTTTAAACTTCAAAAATGAACAAATTCTTAACTGTACATCACTTTTCATTTAATAAAAATTGAATAAATTTTATATAGGTATAAGGCATTTATATATAGCTCGAATTTTGTAGTTTGTGGCTCTCAAATATTTATTTTGATTTGAGCCACAAACTGTGAAAATTTTGTAGTTTGTGACTCAAATCAAAATAAATAATCTCTCTATTATGTAATGATCTTTTACATAATCGAAGCAACTGAACATATTTAGCAATTCGAAAGACTGGCAATTCTTCAATAAAAACTTTGATTTAAGTTTCTCAATCATAAAATTAAAAAAAAAAATCATACATAAAATTATAATAAAAAAATCATACAATAAGAAGTAAACGCAAACATCTTTCGTTTATCGTTCCGCATGAAAATAAGTTCGTAATAAAGAGATATTTAAAAATTTTTGTGATTAGGAATTAAAACTAATACTTCTATGGGACGATACTAGGGACCTACCACTAGTTCCTAAATTCGTGATTATTCGTAAACTTGGGGCTCATTAAAGCAAGCGTCTACTGTATCAGGATTTAGAAGCTGTGCAAAATTCTACCAAATTCAGACTTTCTGGCAGGTGGACACTCACACGGAAGGACAAAATTCGGGATGCTTAATTTCTTTTAAAAAAGAATAACGTCTACTTCATCGTGACGCCAACAAGTATTCATCCGTAGACACGTGGTTATAAATTAATCATAATGTCCATCATCGTTATCGCTAGAATGTGAATGAGGAAGGAATCTGAATGTGGGAAGAAAGAACAGTGAAGAAATTTGTCTACAAGAGACTGCTTTACACCCACCGCCGAATAAATTAGCCATTTTTTTTTTTTTCAGTTTTTTTTAATCGGAAGTAATGTTGTAAAAAGGCGTAACATTCATTAAACCTGTTTGATGGTAATGTGATCGTGAATCGTTACCAAGTACTTAACCCTGTTCCATTCGCCCTTTGTTCATTGGCCCTTTGGGTAAAGGCCGCTGACCAACAAAAAAATCAAAAACAGAAATGTTCCGATTCTGTTAACAAGATAAAAAAAAAAAAAAAAAACAATAATAAAGATCTACAATAAGAACAAAAATTATTTTCTTTCTTTCTCTCCCTTTTTATTTTTTTATTTATTTTTTGGTAGATCATGCAACTTAGATTCAATTTAACTGTTTTATCGATTAAGTGAAACCTTTTCGCTATTGTCTTTATTAATTGATCATATTAATTAATTTTTATAGTATTTATGCCAGTTTATATATTAATAAGATTAAATAATTTTTGTGTATATTGTATTTTTAATTCTAGTACTTATCTACTTAAAATTTAATTCAAAACTTTTCTCCCCATAATGGTATAACTCTTTACAATGAAAGATAATTTAATCTTTTAAAATCTGGTATAGAAACTAGAAAATTCTGCATGAACAATACCTTATTATTCAATTGTATTGCTGCAAAGTTTTAAATAGTTTGAAAATTAAATTTGTGAGACATGTTTCTAATATTTCTAACTCATTTTAATAATTTGTCAAATGCATAAAATTCGTTTACTTTTGGCGCTAATTTAATTTTCCATTTTAAAAAAAATACAAATCAGCTCCAAAAGGAAGATAAAATTCTGGGAAAGATTGACAAAATACTCTTAAGAAATACAGATATGAAAACGATTCCAGTTTAATTCTTTTAAATTTTGTATTTTTTGTTTCCCGTGATGGTTTTTTTACACAAAAATATAACATTTTTTGCCCCTTTACCAACCGGCTGCTCAACCCCTCAGTTTCCATGGCAACTCAAATGTAGCAAAATTTGTTCCCACGATTTTTGAAGACATGTATTTTTTCTCTCTTTATTGAAAAGGGTAACCCGCCTTTTCGCCGTTTAACCAGCAAAATAAATTGCAGAACTAGCGGTTTAATTTACGTTTTGAACAACACATGTCCACAAAACTGTGTAAATGAAATGCTTGATATATTTACCGCTCTAACTTCATTGTTTGGCGCAATTTTCTAATCAGTAATGTGTCTAAAACGTTCCACGACTGGCATTCCGGATGATTTATCGGATTTTGAAAGTGATTTTAATATTGATAGTGATGTGTTGATTTTTCGGTAATAGTGATATATATATATTTTTCTGAGTGCATTGTATTTTCTTAAGTTTTGTACATTTTACTTTTTTATGTAATCTAATAAATAGAAATTAACTGTAATTCAATTGAAATTGATTAATAAATATTTTTCAGATTACATTTGAAATTGGCTTTTCTCATAGCATATATATATATATATATATATATATATATATAT
>JAPDSC010140095.1:0-24736 GCA_026290005.1 Latrodectus geometricus
GCAAACTATATTTTCTAAATGATACGCTATATTAAAATAATTTAGTTATCAGTATTTATTTTTACTTCAACTGTTTTGATTTAAAATTGTATGAAAACATGCATACATTTGTTAAAAAAATCTTTAAAGATATGTTTTATTTATTTGGACGAAATATGATGTATTATTGTCTAGAGCTTTTGAGGAAAGAAAAATATAAAAATAATATCTTGCAATTCAATATTTCTAGTGAAATATATGTACATAACTCTCATCGAAACGGTTGAAAATTTATTTTTATTGCAAGCATTATTTTTCATGACATAAAATGAAAGTGAATGTTCCACCATTATTTTCTATGGGGTTGTATATTTCTTTAATCTGACTATGGAAAATCACAGAAAGAAATAAAGGGATTGTGAAATGGCAACGATGTAATGAATTATACTTTATTTTAAATATCTTTTGATATTATTTTGCTTTATTCCTTTCACTAAATTGCCTTACTTTTCATTTTAAGCTCCGAAAAGTACATGGGATATTGATATCACGGAATGTATTTCAAATCTTTCATTTATTTCCATATTTTTTTAGCAAAAATTAAGTGGGAGTGAACACATTTTTCTTAAAATGAAGAATTATATATTAAAAAAGAAAAATTTATAAAAGAATAAAAAAGAAATATAATAATGTATTTGAATCAGATTAATTTAGTGTATCTGAATAGGGATCATAATTATTAATTTAAATCGAAAATTAAAGAATTTTGGATTTAACGCAAAGTAAGCAATGCAAAATATTCTAAATTATAACTGACAAGCTTAATATAATTTTATTAACTAAACCGCTTTTGATTTTCTAAAATTTAACCGCTTTTATTAAAAAAAATTATATCATAACAAATATATTATCAATAACCTATTAATAAAGACTAAAACGCTTATAATGCTTTTATACTTTGCACGCATAAATATGCTTATGTATTTTATTGATCAATAAAGTATATTTTTGTAATAAAAAAGAAGAAATGCTTATAGAAGTTTAGTTTAAGTTAAGATAAAAAATTAACACTTTACCTTAAATTAAATTGAAGATGGTAAAAAGTAAAGATAAAACTACAAATGCCTCACAATAATTACAAAAATACTTTTAAATTGATAATATTAATTAAATTAATAATCCTGAATACTAATAAAAAATTTATTCAACTTGTATAAAATTTTAGTTTGATTACTATATGTGATTTCACAGCTCTTATAAAATTATATGCTAAAACTGTTAATATGACATGCATTGAAACGTTTGCATGTGCTGGGCATTTAAATATATATATTAGTACTTTGATAAATTTTAGATTTAACCATTTAGCATAAAATTATTTTCAGAAAAGGGACTTTGATTGGTATTTAAAATGTCTACCATGTTCTCTAGATAGTTCATGGTAATAGTCTGTAAAATAGAAATATATTCCAAAATTTTCTATGGACACAATAACAAAATAGCTATTCTATTAACGAGAACTTTAAGATGAACTCTGAATAGACTATCAATTTTGGAACTATGGATGAAGAACCTAATAGTAATAGACTACGAATTTTTCAATTCTTAACTGCTAGTTTTACTTAAGAATAGAAAGTACCAAAATCGATCATAGACGGTGTTGAACAAAGAGAATGAATATTACTTATCTGCTTTCTGAATGGATACATATTGAGGTTGGGGTTTACAAGTTTTGTATTCTTTGTCACACGTAAATAAGCCGTCCTAGACATGAAATATTTTTTTTTAAACTATACATTTTAAAATTTCAAGAAGCCTTATGAAAATGTACAGCTATAAATTATCTGTGATGTGGTATCAATAAAACTGCGGGAAAATATTTTACGTTTTTTAGACACAGTAGTCTGTTCCCATGCATCTTTGTGAAAAATCACTTGTGTTCTACAATATTTAATCTTCATTGAATTAAAGAAAAATAAGTTGTTGACTTAATTTTTTCATTATAGTTCATTTTTATTCTTAAATATTGTTACAAATTCTTTTATACCATGTGATTAGTTTCCAATTATATAACTTACATTAAGCATTTCATGTAAATTTCATGTACAATAATGATTTGTATTTTAAAATTGTAACCCTATCATAATTTACATCAGAGGATAGTTTTACCATTTTCTTGAAAAATATATACAGTTTGTAGTTTTACTGAAAAACAATTATAATTAATTATAAGGATATGAAAATAAAATTTCAAATTTTTTTATTGATAGCTATAATTTGATACAGAAGTCTATAATTTTATTCTGATATTTATAAGGTTTAGTGGTAGAACAAAATAAAAATTGTTTTGCTATCAATTTCATAATGTCTGACAATACGAACCGAAAAAGCATAAAATATTTTAATGTTCTTCTACCTAGAAAATTAAGTGAGAGTTCTTAATTAAAAAGTAATGAATTAATTTTGATATTTATAAAGTTATTAAAACTACTGATTGATATGTAGTATTGCCCGAAAGAGATCTGAGAAACTATCTAATTGTAACACATATTTAAACGAAATACTTGATTTCCTACCAATAGTTATTATAATCATTATTAATAAGTTTTATGTATTATTTTTAAAAAAAATATAGTTACATGCACATTTTTGTTTTTTAATTATTTTTTATAAAAATAAGTGTAAAATATAATAACATACTTAATTATTATCATTAATGTAATAGGTAAATGTTATTTTACACAATAATGTTTTTAAATTGTTAAATATCTACATGTAAATGTTTCAAAAATTATCTATAAACAACTTAATAATATGCTAATTTGCTTCTTATTTCATCTTTAAATTATGCCGTGTAATTATAGCGTGGACCGAAATGCAATTATGATAAAATATTACAAATTTGCAAGCATACAATTTTAACCAGTACTTTCAAAATAATGTTGCTCGTATTTGACAATGAGAACCCTATATCTACTCTTCTTTGCATATGCTTCCTTTGTTTAGCTAAAAAAAATAAAAAATGTTTTGTAGTGAAGGTTTACTTAAGAATAGTTTTACTCAAGAATTTTACTTAAGAATAGTTTTACTTAAGAAGTTATTTTACACAATAATGTTTTTAAATTGTTAAATATCTACATGTAAATGTTTCAAAAATTATCTATAAACAACAACTTCTTGACTCATATGTTTAAACTGATCTTCAGAATAATTGAACTTATCCTTTTACAAGTATTCTAACAAGCTGCGTAATTTAAAAAACAAGGCCTTCCCTTTTATTTACTAAGTAACTGGTAAGTTCAGTAGCAATCTAATGTTAATAAATAAAGACATACAAAACAGATGTTGAGAAACAATAAGAATTATTCAAATTTCAATAAATGCAAATTAATACCTTAACAAATGTCTAAGATTGTTCAGAAAGGAAAATAGTAAAACAACAGAATTATTAATTAATTAAAAATTACATAAATATTCTGTGAAAAATAATTTTGTACTTCAAACTTTTTCAAAATTAAGAAAAATGTTTGAAAAAAATGCTTTATAAAAAAAGCTTTATAATATAAAATTTTCAATTCCGAAATTCATTTTAAACAAACATATTGTATACTATTTTATATATATATATACAAACTAAAATATTCAAACTTAAAACAATTCTTAGTTTCATTTTAGAAAACCTTAATAGAAAATCAGGAGAAGTGATAATTTGTTTTATCTTTTTCAAAATGGTATGTTTAAAAGCACATTTTTCTATTTTTTTCGATATAAGAAAGCGCACACATACATTTTACTTTGTCTCAAAAAAGTACCTCAATCTTTTGCATATGCCTATTTTAATGGTGGTTGTAGCGCTATGACAGCTGCTGGTTGGTTGATCTCTTAAATTCTTCTTTTTCATTTTTATTCATTATGCTAGCAATCAATTATCCGCTTGCTTCTTACTTACAAACTGAAACAGAGACCACATTATAAATGATATAATAAAAAGTTTGGGCAGCAATGGGTTTCCTTGTTGAAATTCATGGATGCAGCTCAGCATCACTCAAGTCATCAATGTTCTTATCTTTCAGCAGTTACAATGTCATTTCTAAATAAAGATTTCATGTCTAAATGATTTAGATGTCATTTTTTCTACAACATCATACTGAATATAGATTGACAACTTGCATTGCGCATAGAATGTTAATTTTATACAACGAATGCACAGCATGATCAGGCGCAGCTTGTCCTTTTTGGACCTTGCGCCATAAAACACAACCAACCATCCATCCAACCAACCAGCACAGCATGATCAACTGTTTTCAGAAGTACCGTAAGATATTTGTCCTTGAAATTATATTGATAATACGCAAATGCATAGCCCCAATTGGAAGGATTTATAATTATCCAATAAAACATCTAAATTTCTCATCTATTAAATAAAAAAAGTTTGGTGGTAAAAGATAAACGCAAGCAAAACATGCATAAAAATGTCTTCAAAAGAAAAAAGAATTTTCAAAGTTTTAGCTCATAAATGTGATTTAAAACTATCACTGCATGCGCGTCTATGGAGTCATATTTGAGACCAGAAATTTATGTATCTTCATATCGTGATTGTGTAAATTAGAGGTTCATAAAAACGAGTGTATACTATAGTATTTTAAATTGCAATATTATTTTATTTATACTTAAATATGCAAAAAAGTACAGAGCAAATGCTTACTGTTTTAATGCTGAAATTTTTCACATTTAAATCATATTATTAAAATAATTTTATAGTATGAATTCAAAAGATTTTACATGTGTTATGGAAAGATATCTTAACAATGTGCAAATTGTATAAATATTTTGCCAATATGATTATAATTAAGGCTTTTACTAAAGATTTTTCCGCATTTAATGGAGTGATAATTTAAAAAAAAATATAGATGCAAATAGATTTTTTAAAAACTGGGATTGAAACAATGTCTCACTTCATTCGAAATATAGAACTGTAGTTTTTATTTTAATATTATGCTACTCTGAATTTTTTTAAAAAAGTTGGATTCTAATATGTTGAATAATCAAACGGTTAAAAGGATAATTGAGTAGCTGAACTAAATTAGGAATAAACGAAGAATCGGAAAAGTAAAAAGAAACTGATTTTGAAACTATGTGAAATAGAGCGCGCAATGACCTTCAGACAATCTGTACATTTTTGCTGTATTCAGCAATATTTTATTTGCTTGAAGTTACAGATATCGGTAATATTAGAAATGCAACTCAGCAAGAAGATAATATTTTTTCGTTTATCGTCCGTAAAGTAAGAAATAAGTGGTTCAAGAAAAAAAAAGAAAAAAAATTTCGTAGTTTGAGAAGAATTTTTATCGTAGACATTGAATTTTACTAGTGGCTTAAAATTAGACTGCTTTTTTATCAGTACAACTATAATATAAATTTTATAGCTGAAAATTTTTTTATTTAGTATTTAAAATTTTTAAATTTAGTAATATACGTGAAACTAAATCACCAAGTTAAATCCTTACGTTTACATTTTTTCATAACTGTTAAAAGGACTAAAAAATATATTTTCATGATGCTAATTTATTATTAATTATGGTTTCTGTAATATATTTTTATTAATATTTGCATAAATGATCTAAAAATGTTTTAAGTAAATTGTCTGAAACAAAATTTTCAAAAAGCACAAAAACGAGGTTAACAAACTAGCATGAATTGTCTAATATAATTAGTTAATGGGATATTTAGACTGCATTTGAAACAAAATCTCTCTCATAGAAAATTAGCATTCTAATTGATATGTCACTGAAATTGTTTGCATTTTTATGTGAAAATTTATTTGTAAACACAGCCTCCAGTTCAAATCCATTAAAAGTAGTGCGCCAGTTTTCAACTTTAAACAATAATTAATTAAAGTGGTTATGTGTGTTTGAGGTATAGATTTACGTCTGAGATCCTGCACCATATCAACAAAAGTAAGTTATGTGGAAAACTTTCATCTTAATTATAAATTCTACATTATTTTTCTTAAAAGTAATATCTTATAAATTGCTTTGCTTGTTTCTTAGTAAAGAATGATTATAATTTTATAATCATAATTTTAAACATGTAGAATTTCTAAAATCAATCGCTCAAAATTTTAGTATTAAAATTTAAACACATGAAATATATTTTTAAATTCATGAAAGAATATTATTTATAACTTATATTAAATCAGAGTTTATTTAAGTTAGAGAATTTTAAACATTTTGAAACTATTGTATTATTTAAAGCTAAAATAAAAAAAAAATCAAACTAGCATTTAACTTGCTATACTTTTACAGGCTAGAATTTAATACTCGTATTCAATGTTTAAAATCTGAACCTAGGCATAAACATACACTTTAATTTATAAATTACTTAAAAAAATATAAATTTTCTGATTTATCGTTTTTCAGTACTAAAATGCAATTTAAATTTTATGATGACAATTAAGTTTTACTTTTTATGATTCCACCGTATATATTAATATTTAGCTAAAAATTGTACCTTCATCAGTGATCATTACATAAAAGGTTCAATATATGGATTAATGGTAATGCCTTAAGGCATTTCATTTTCAGATATGGTTTATTATTCCTGTTATGTGTCACGTGAGAGTTCAAGGTGGAAAAATTAAAGTTAAAAATGAAATTGAAGATATGCCATACATAACAGCCTGATAAAAAAATTTCTGTAATGAAGAAAGTAAATAAAAAAAAAATCTACGAATATAGATGAAATCACTTAAAGTAGTGATCTGAATTTGTAGCAATCCCTAATTGAATATGTTAGGGGAGAATGTTTTATATGTGTTAAAGCATGGTTGGTGTAAATACATAACATGAACAGCTGATATTCTACTTGTAGTTATTCTCTTAAAGTTCAACTTTATACCTTCATGTAATACAAGAGATAAAATTCTATGGAAATTTAATTAAATCTTCCAAATGCGATGACCAGTCTAAGAAACCATCATTTAAAACAGACTGTCATTGTATTTGATGATTAAGTGGCATAAAGTATAAGTGAAGCAGCCATAGGCTTAAACGACTAAGTTGTTGTTGTTACAGATATTTTATTAAACCAAGCCCACCTGTTTGAACTGGTGAATGAAGTCAGAGAGAGAGAGCGTCTTCCGTCTTTGAATAGAGTACTCTCATACGGAGGTGGAAGTACGACTTTTGTCTCATACATAGCAGCACCATCTAAATCTTCCAATTTAGAGATTTAAACCAGAGAAGACCAATAGCCTAGTTCCAACCACCCTCAGAGGCATTAATTTGGAATGGGAACATAAAGGACATTGCGACCCGACACATTTTACGTGCCCCAGTCATCATTAGTGAACTACTAAGTGAAATAGCGATGCGTAATAATTATGATTCATGTCTTTAATTATGATTATGATATTCACTATGAGTACTAAAATATTTTTTAAGTAACTCGTACATATTTTGCATCACCATATAAAGTGTTTTTAATTTGACTTTCGGTATTTTGAACGAATATGTATGTTGCAAATCTTAGAGATAATTAAGGGTTAATCCGTGAAATATATCAAATTAATACAGTATTTACAAAATTTTTGTATGAATTTTCATTGCATATGTATTGTCGCATTTGCTGCATTGTTAATTCTCTGGAATTTCTTATGCGTTTTTTTGTGAAGTGACTGATATAAAACTGTATGAACTAAAATAGCGTTTAAAACTTATTTCTTATCTATAAAAATATTTTCATTTTTCATTCAAAATAACATTTATCGTCATCCATACTAATCAGCATGTATAGCTTAAATTTTATGATATAATAATGTCAGAGTTTTTCGAATAGAAATGGGTCATTATGTGTCATTTCTATAAAGAGATTTGCAAACACCGACAAAATGAAACTATAGGATACAGTTAAACTTTTATAAATATTTTAATAAATATTTAGTAAAAATTTTTATATTATTTGTAAAATTCTTTGCAAGCTTCTAGAAATTCAATTTATAATTCGGCTTGTAAAATGAGCGACTAATTGTATAGTTCATTCTTATTCTTTCAACTCAAGAATTCATGAATCGAAACCAAATTCCACTATGAAAGATTTAAAGAGAACTTGACAAACACCTTAAACTCTATTAAATTAAATTACCTATAGTAGGAGGACCACAGCAAGGAACAAACAAACCATCAGCAACACATGGGATTTGTCACCAGGAATGGATTCTTTTTTAGTCTCGAAATCGATCTCAAACAGGAGGCCTGATTGAATTAATCCAGATTTAGTCAAAATAAGAGAACTAAACTATCTTTATAGTTTTATACAGATACTTTAAATTTCTCTTGAGATAAATTCTGAAGCAATTCAACTCTTAAACTACACAAATAAATGTATTAATAGCAATTATAAATTTATCTTATTACAAAACTTCAAAATTTGCATTAATTAAACTATTTTTCATATAAATAAGACAGTGTGAATTACTTTAAAGTTTTAGTTTTGAATAAATTTCTGTTTGATATTACTTTATTTGAAATATTTGAAATATAATGTATTATATTGAGTATAGTAAGAAAACTTATTTACGAATTTCCATTTCTTTCTGCTTAACCTTTACAAAAGAAAACTTACATATATTTATATATGTATTTTAAAATGCGTAAGAAAAATTATATATAAGCTTGAAATATATAACCAGCTCATAGGGAAATTATTTAGATTTTTCGATTTAATTTTATCAATATTTCTATTGTTATAATACAAATGGTTATCAACGCGAATCTTTTCATAGAATTATTATAATGGACAATTATTTTTTCTAAATTTTATTTTTATAGATTTTTTAATGTCCTTATTCTTCATATACATGTATAATGTTTTCGTATTCTATATTCTTCATGAACTTTGTAATGTAATATTATGTGATTTATGTAAAATATAATTCCATTTAATAACTTTTATGTAAAGTAGGTATGAATTTTAGTACAATATATATATATATATATATATATATATATATATATATATATATATGTGTGTGTGTGTGTGTGTGTGTGTGTGTGTGCGTGCACGTGTATGTGTATTTATAAATAAATTAAATAAGCACACATCATTATATTTTCTAATTTTTATTCATGTTTCTACAAAACAGTCGCATTTTCCCAGCTTACCAGCAGCCAGCGCATCCATAATGATAGCATAATGCGAAACAAGATAAATTAAAAAAATATGCTTTCTTTTTAAAAATGAAAACATTTAAATAATTAATGCATGTGTAAAAATAATAAAACCACAATCATAACTAATATTTATGTCGGTCACATGATAATAGGCTAAAAGCACAAATGAATAAAATGAAATTTAAATTTATACTATACAGACAATTATAGTTTTCTCAATAAGTTCATATATAGGCTTTTAAGAACATTGAAAACACCAATAAAATTTTTAATACATCTAACTTCATTTTTAATTAAAAAAGCAAAATTTCTATTAATTAAGTTTATATGTCTTGCACATCTGAGAATTTTCCATATAGTTTTATTAGAATGTCAGGGAATTACAAATTCGATATGTCTGTTGGATATGAAATTATTCTTTTACAAATAATAAACAAAATTATATTGAGGTACTACTGAATATTTGAAAGTACAATAAGATAATTTTCATTTCCTTGGACTTCCTTTTTCGTTAAATACAGAAATTTGTATGATAAAACAGAATACATTTAATGGAAACAATAACAGAACTAACATATGAAACAAGAAGAGTATCTCATGAATATCTTTTATGAAGTATATTATTGAGAATTTACATTAATTATACAATATTCAATGAGAGAATTAAAGACACATACAAAAATTTAATTTATGATAAAACAAAACATTTATGATAAACAAATATGAATTATTTAAAAGGGCATTATTACTACATTTTTTATTATAGGGAAATTATTTGGTATTGAACTTCATAATGAATTTTAATAAAGTATAAAAATATTTGGCCTGTAATTATTTAGAAGAGAAAAATTGCTTAATTGATGTGGAAACAGACTTATATAAAAGAAAGGACTAATTTGGAATAAATTAATGTGTAGAAAAATTAGAAAAATAAGATATACGAATTTTATTCTATGGATCTATTTGCTGACAACATGTGGAATGTTTCGTTTTATTTGAGAAAGAGATTTATTACTTTCTTTAATAGTGAGGAAATATACAAATAATTTGTTTTAACATTATGGGAAATATTAATTTATGGGAAATATTTTCTAAAATTGAAAAAATTTAAAGATATACAGGCATTCTCTCTCTTACTCTCTTACAAATACATCTTAAAGATAAATTTATATTATCTATTACTCTTTGAATACTGAAAAGAAAATTTTTACAAAATTTTATTAACTGATCTGTATTTCTTAGTTGAATCATTTCGGATTTCGTACAATATATTTATGAACGAAAAAATAAACTAATGAAATATTGCAGTTTTAACTCCGAATTACTTAAATTTTAGTTGAATAAAATTTTCTTCTGTTTCTTCAGTTTAAATCAGCATAATGATTTAGATTTAGAAATCATATCATATGGAATTATCATATTATATGGAATTATAACCTTGAACTATAGGGATAAATAATAAACTTAAATATTTAAAAATGAATAAAATATTTCAAATATTAATTAAAAAAGTTTAAGATCAAATAAAAATTTTTGAAATATAAAAATTAAAAGAATAATGCAAAAACAATAGAAGATTCAGATATTCTAATTATTGAGAAATATTATCAAGATTACTTTAAATATTCAATTACTTATATTTTATGTTAATTTATAAAATACATGAAAATATTAAAAAATAGATTTACTTCCTGCGACGGATTCTATTACACAGCAAATAGATCATTCTAAATTAGAAATTAAAGTACATGTCTGCTAAAACGATGCATCAGCATATTGGTATTGTTGCGCAAATGGGAGAAGAATAAGGGCTATATCATTTAAGTAAAACATTTAAGCAAACCTATGACTACATTGCGCCAAAGTAATACTTCAAATAAAAAAAATATTGAAAAATATGGCTTTAATGGATTTAAAATCATAATAATATTTTGATTGAAAACAATGGGAAATTCTAGAAATGTTTCTATGTTTTAGCCATTTAAAATGAAAAACAAACTTTCTTATAATTCCTGCTTTTCAAAGAGAAAGCATTTAGAATTTAGATTTAAATCTTTATTTTAGATGAGCAAAATATTTGATCTTGTGTCAATCCCACAAAAAAATAGGGAAACAAAAATACTAAATAATATGATATACACTCATTACTAAAATTCAACTAAATTAATAAATAACCTAAACCATTGAAAACGTCCTTCGTTTTGAGTGTGAACTTGTTCATTTCATAGTGTGCTATGGAGAGTTTCAATTAAAATTCTAATTAATTGAAATGCAAAATGACAATAAGAGCTTTACAATGAATAAAAGCTATAAAGTATCTCAATACAGCTATGCTGTGCATGGAATGTCCAAAAGCAACGACAGAGAAGCTAAAATAACCCAGTGGGTAATATATTTATGTATATAGTATGTATATATCACAGGCCATCGACACACTACACGACGAAGTTTCTGGATCATCAAATTTGTAGTCATACTTCCCGCACCCCCTTCGTCGCGTCTAAGACTAGTAATTTCAAAGTATGATGAAGCGACTAGAGAATAACACTTAAGTAAATGAAAATTCATTTGCGATAACATGGATTAAATAGCTTTCATAATGTAGTATGAGTTTTTAAAAACAATAAAGGAATTGATCCCATTATAATTGCGTTTAATATAATTAACAATGAAACAAGGAACTTATTTAAAAATATTATTTACCAATTAATCACGGAATAAATAATTATTTTTTATTAATTTTTAAAATGTTATTTTTGCATCCCAAAAATAATAAATGGCTTATTTTTTGTTTTGAAAATATAAGTAAAATATTTGTTTTTGATTTTTGAATGTTCAGTTGTATCGGTGGCCGAATATTCGTAAATAAGCTCATTCGTATATTTTATTATCACAACGAATCAATATTTAGTATTTTACTAAAAAAGGTCTATACAAAATAAGTCATTAAGTCATTAGGATCGTTTTATCTTAATATCTTAGGTTTATAAAGAACTAAATTTCCTCGATAAAGGAAAAAAAATTGGTTTAATGCTTCTTTAGATGGTCTAAATTGATCATATTTAACCAACAAACATAGTAGTAATTAAATTATATTATAATTGCAGAAATAAGTAGTTATTATCTTAACAAAAATTTCATTTTACTAAATTGTGATAAATGTAAAAGCAATTTTTATGTTTTGCATAATATATTTACAAATTTATCAGTTTCAGTTAGAACTGATATTAATTTTTATAAGCACCCTTCACGTCCAATCAGCAATTTACAAGGCACAAACTACGTCATTCAATTAATAAAAAGAAAAACTAATAATACTTAATTTTTTATTATCTATTTTTGAAAGCAAAAAAATATTAATTTATTTACAAATCTGAAATTACTAAAAAAATCAAAACATGATTTTGATGACTCTAATTTGATGCAATTATACATTTTTAAATATGTATTCCATGACCCATATCGGTTTAATAAACTCGATAAAAACATAATATTTGTTAATTATTTACTTAATAATTTTTTCAAAAATTAACAATAATTGAATTTGTATTATCAAAATAATAGTAAAACTTCTTTAAAATAGTTTAATAAGATAATTATCTAAGTTTATAACACCATTTGACAAAATTAACAATATAAATGCCAATAAGAGGGGAACAAATAAAATACTTTTCAAAATGTTACTGTGAATCATAATACAAATTTAAGAGAAGAGACTTTAATTATCTCTGTGTAATGTATAGTTATCCAAATATGGAAATGTCGATATATATGTTGATTTATGATTGTGCTCTTATAACTACAATATAGTAAAGTACCATAATTAATGACGGAAAATTTCTCAACGATATAAAATATTTACATTCGAGAAAATTTTAAAAAATACAATAATTACTGTTTTTATTTTTTTAAACCTACTCAATGGAAGAAATTGTTATGTGAAATATTAGATATTAATAAAAAAAGCATTTTGATTAGAAGGATTATTTCTTTTCAGAAAACGCTTACTTTGATAACTAATATATGTGTGTTCCACCTCAATTTCAAAAAATGAAGGGATTTCCGAGAGACGGAAATTCAAAAATGAAAATAGAGTTCTCCTCGCAGCACTAAAATCATAGATGACTGGTATCAGAAGCCCTTAATCATCATTTTCTTTTTTAGCAAGTCCATTAGAGGTGTTTAAACCTATTAAGTGCTGACGTAACAATGATGAAGCGAGGAAAGTTTATTAAAGTTAAGGGATAGAAGGTGGGGAGGGGAATCGTTAAACAATTTCAACTTGACATTATTAAACATCTAAGAACAGATTTGTTTTTATCCCAGGTGTCACTGTTTTGGATTTTTAAACTATTTATTTGCCTGAAGTTTATAATGTATTGTTACTCTTTCATCAAAAATGATGAATAATGGTAAAAGCTTTGGAAAAAAAAATTAATTATTGATTTTATACAATATTTAAAAATTTTCAAGATTTTATTTATTATTGAGTCAAAATATAAGTTTATTTTTAAATTTATAAAATTATTATTACTTTCAAAATATATGAAACAAAAATATTTGTGTCCCTGCTTGAAATAATGTTTTTGTGTTAAAGTTATTGCTGAGACAATTGATGGTATATTTTGTTCTGGAAAATGAATTTCAATTCCTTCTATCTTCCAAATATAATTATTGAGGCAATTGTGGTTTTAAGAATAATAGTTTATTATATTTGTTGAATTAAATAGAAACAATATTTTCAGTTTAAATATTAATCAATATATGTAAATTAAATATTTCCGATTTGTTGCAATTGATTTGTCAGTAATAGTAAATGAAGAATAAATATCTGAAACATGTCTGAGGTGAAAAATAAACACTGAAAACAGTTAAATAGTTATTTTGTAATGCATACGAAAGCACGTAAGCCATAATAACTTAAATGAGTTTTTCTTAATATATTAAAATATGTATTTCTGTTGGTAGACATTTTTAAAAAGATTTGAATAAGAATAAAAATGATCACTGTTAAAAATGTTATATACTACATGACTATAATTCAATGAAACCATATTTTGCTTTGAAATCTATAAGACATTCCAGACAAGGAAATAACAAAAAAAACCCGAATCATTAACTTACAGTATAATTACAATATGATCATTAATTACTCACCTCAAGATCATTAAATTTAAACCCAAGATAGTTAATAATTGCACATTCGTTAATTTTAGTAAAATTTCAAATGGAAATACGTGCTGACAATTTAATATTTACTAACAAAATAATTGATGCTTAAAGATAATGAGTAGTTTATTATTTGTTTAACATTGATTTAACTGTCTGAGATAATTTACTATAAAATATTTTGAAACAAAAGTATTGCATATATCATGGTCTGCAAATACTGTAAAATAATAATTTGAAAAGTTGCGAAATTGATCTCTCAAGTAAAATGTATTTCTCATTAAACTCTATTTTTTTGTAGTTAAAGTAACTAACTTAAAACAATATAATTTGAATGAAACACACCATGTCATTTATTTACTGTGTAGTTTCCTAATCCAACAAAATATTACTCTAATTTATTAAAGAAGTGAATGAAAAATAACTTTCATTAAAAAATATTCCTTTTACCTTATCAAAAGAAGCTTTTAAATCATATAGTTAATTAGTTTGAGTAATAAAAAAATGACTTTTTGTTTTAACGTATTTGTATAACCTTAAAATTCCAGCTTTGGTAAATAAAACTTTAGTTTGGAATGTCATATTGAGGCATTTATATTTGCTCTCAAATCAATACTTAGCATTTTAAAACCTCATGCTATCTTCGATTATTTAATCTGAGTTAATTTTTTAAACAGTTATTTTACGCAAACAAATCTATGTATGATATTCGTTCAACACTATTACTTTGATTTTGTTTTTAAATATCCAAAACAGTGACTCCTGGCAAAAGTATTGTTCAACTGCAAGTTTAGATATTTACCGGAGAAACAAGATAAAGCAGAGGACAGATATATCCAGGGAGAGGTGGGAATATTATCCACTCTGTTTTTGTTATGAACTAGGATATTTTGCGTACCAAGATAGAATGACGATATAATAATTATTTTTCTCATTACTTTTAAGCTTTTTGTTAGACAACAATTACAACTGAATTACACTTAATATATCCTTAAGATTCTGCGGCAATGACGGCCGGTTGCAAATCAGAAGCTGCGGAGCATTCAGGTTTGATCAATTTCTCCGCTCCTTCTTCAGCAGCAGCTTCATGTTCCCCTTCGTCACCAGAGGGCAGTGGACTCTACAAAATACGCAATTCGTGTATTAATAATTGCATTTATCATCAAAAGCATACTTTTTGTTATATAGTTCAGCATTGCTTACAAATATATGTGTGATCGTTAACATCTGTATATGGAAAAAGGAATTATGTAATTGAAAAACAAAAATACATTTTAAATTAAAATTTATACACAAATATAATATTTATTTTAGCTAGCAAACATATTATAAGAATTAATATATAATATAAATAACTAATTATAATATAAGTTTGATATTTTAACAACATAGAATTTTATTTCTCCTGAATTAGTAATGTTTCTTTTAGGAATTATTTTAAAAAGTCGATTTTCCATCAATAGTATCGAGATGAAATAACATTAAGGAGTTTAAAATTTTTGTTTTTATATTAATTGACTGAAAATTATTTATTTGAAAAATAATCAGGGCAAATTTGTGATGATTTTGAAAAACAAACTGAAAAATATTTTATAGAAAAATATGAAAACCAGAAACATTTTGTAAATTTGATTCATCATAATGTTTTTTTTAAAATTAATTATATCAAATAATAAAAATAAAATAAATTTAATTAACATCTATACGGGAATTATCATGATAAAGAAATTTGATTTATATTTATAGATCTAAAATTATTCCTTGCTGAAAGCTTGGTCTCGAGAAATTATATAGAAATAAACATTCATAAAAATGAAATAAATCCATATATTAGCTCATAAAAATTCTGTGAAAAAGTCTGTGAAATAATGAAATAATTCTTTAAAAACATATTCCAGAAACATTGTATTATATACATACAATTTAAAAACATAAATAAATTGAAAAACAGAAATAGGAAGCCTAAAGAACAGCTTTCATTCTCTGATTGTTAAATGATTAGTTTCAATATAAAAATAATAATTTAATGATTTCATATACCAACACAATTTACTTAATCATGAATAAAATATATAAAATATATTTTTGCTATCAGATACTCATCAAGCTTTAGACTCACGTGTGTCATATCAATTTTAACCTATATTGGATATTCTCTTTCCGAATTCATTTGAAGAACGATTTACGATGTGACTTACCAAAGATAATGTTGCAATCATGTACCATTAGAGATGATAAGGACATTACTTGTATATGGTATTTTATTTGTCTTTAGCTTGAAAATTTAATTATTACCATTTAGTGAAACAATTAGAGTTTTCTAACCATTATCTAGTCATAGGACTGAAGATCTAATCTGAAATATCCTGAATTTGTAATAATTATCGGATAACAGAACATAAATGCTTTTGTTCCTATATGAACCAATTAGATAAAAAACGTTCCAGAAATCATCAGGTTTTCTTCTTTTTGACATATAATCGCTATATTAGAAAAAAAACTTTCAGAAGACAATGTTTAAGAGGAAATCTTTCAGTAATCCTCAACCTTTGAACTGCTCACAGTCATGTTAAATAGTTAATAAAACAAAAGCTGTATGTGTATGGATTTTCAGGCATACTGTTGTCCAGTAATGTCGTATTCTTTTGAATTAAAACTTTATTTCTAATTCAATTCTATTGAGTAGTGGAGAAATGGGTTGATGTTGAATAATTTTTAATACTTTCAGTTTTACGATATCAGTATAATGTCACCTATATTTGAATAACTCTCCTCAGTTTATATATATATATATATATATATATATATATATATATATATATATATATATATATACTAAAATTTTAAAATAAAATTTGAAAAAAAATGTTTTCTGATTTTTTAATTGCAACAAAATACGGTGAAAATAAGATACACCTAACAGTTAATTAGCAAATGGATGTATTTCTAATTCTTATAGGTTTTCATTTAAAGTATAAATACTTTAAATGCTAAGCTTCTCCGTTTCACTCTTAAATATACTAGAATGGGAATGTTTCTAGAGATAAAAGAAGTTATCTTTAAAATGGCTCGGTGCAAGAATAAAATAAGTAAGTTATTCATTTAATATTTATTGAGATCGCATAAATATTCATTTTAATCAGTTTAAATGTGATCTCTAATTAAAACCATCGAAGAGTTTGCAAATAACTGAACACCAAAATTTCGAAAACCATCCGGAAACTTTTGACATGTTCTATCGAGGATGAAAAAAAAATAAAAAAATTGATTGGACAATTTTATAAAATTTTCGTCCGTTGAAAATCCAAAATGAAAAATAAACTTTGTAATGTTTTTTAAGACAAGAAATGTTTTAGTTATTTATAGCAAAATTAAATCCTATTACCATAAGGAGTTCTTCAACTGAAGAAATTTTTCACAAGTTAAGCATTTCTTTCGAGCAATCAGGGGATGTATATAAAATTTATAAAAGATAGTTTTTTATTATTGATCAGCGTAAATTATATAATTTAATGATTTAAAATTGCCTTACTAAATTAAATTAATAATTTAGTAAGGCAATTTTGATTTTTTAGTTACATCAGTTCTATTATATCCATGTACATACATGCATTAGATACCTACATACTACTAAACAATAGATTAATGACAAGCTCTTAAAAAATTGGTTAGTTGATATATAACCATTATTAAAGATCAATGATGATGAATTCAGATCATTTTCTAAAATACAAATAAAATTATGGTTCAAGAACTCTATTTGGCAAATTCTATTGGAAATCCAATTAGTATCCTGTAAAGATATCATATGTATTCTAAAGAATTCTTATTGGACTTTACTCATATGACGCTTGAGGTCAGAAATATCATAAGATATCATATGACGCTTGAGGTCAGAAATACTGCGTAAAACTTGACTTGAATGAGCCATTAGACACTATTCAGTTTCATAACCCAGTAAATTCCTTAATACACGATTAACAGCCAAATATTTAAATCCTATAGGTTAAGCAATGATCTCATTTTTTGCACTTGGGCTACTTTCTGATATGTATCAGGGCTTCTATAGATTTTCTTAATAGAAATTTTTTTCTGTGAAAAGTCTCGATACATAACACAATAGAAACTGGGATACATAACTCAGTAGCATTGCTTTATTTCTCTATAAAAATTTCTAAAATTAAGTGGAGATGAAAATAAATATCGCTCTTCTTATTTTCTATGAAAAAAATAATTCATAAGAAATTTGACAATCAATTATTAAGTCTTCATTTACAACAGAACCATTATTAGTGGTTTGAATAAATCTTAATCGACTTAATCTTCACATGTAACAAACGATCATTGAACGATAAAAATTAGGCAATATCTGAAGACCTTTATATTCTTATTTAATAACAGGTAATTTAAGTTTTTGACTTGATAAGATATGATTATATACTATCTGCCAGAGTAGACGCAATGTTTCCTTCTATTTTTCTTCACACTCATAAAGTAGATGAAGATTAATTATGATTCCATGATATCGATAAATTATGACCAATTGTTAGCACAAAGGCATTTGGAATGGAAAGTCATTTATTCTATTCCATCAACAGTGTAAATTTTGAAGATATATGTTTCATTTCTGATTTCTTTATGTATACATGTCAGTTAAAATAGTTGCGTTATTTTTATGTTTTTAAGACACGTGAATGACGCTAAATATGTTGGAAAAGTCTTGATAATAGACAATATTTCTGGATGAATTGAAATGATAAAAAAATTTGGTCATTTGATTATCAATAATGTGGTGTTAAAAATAGCTCATGATATTACCAAAGCAACCAAATTTAAATGTGTGGCTGCTTATGCTCTATAATTTATTTTAAATCCATTACTGAGAAAAATAAATAGGATCGTAATTTAATCATACTACATCTGTAAATCATCAAAGAGTATATTTGCGCGCTTGAGGTCAGAAATACTACAAGATTCCCATCGATACTTTATAACACTTGTACAACACGTAATCTGAAGTTTAACATGAAAAAAAAATTATTAACAGCCAAATTTGTATGAATTCTTCATTCATTTACGTTTCCCTCTAAATTATTTAAATAATGTATTTTACCATCTCATTCAATTATCATTTTTTATCATCGCATTTAATTATAAAGGACAATATGAATAAAATAAATATTACTAAAATAAAGTTTTGAATCTTCTTTGTAAATCATATACAAAAAAGTGAATTCATTGTGATCTTTTTTTAAATATTAAGAGTTTATTTAGGAACGAGTGAAGTATCTGTTATCTTTTGATTTGACAGGGAGAAATAGTAGGGCTTCTTAGATTCAAAATGTTAACGTCTCAAATCACTCTGAAATCAATAGCGCCTTAACCTTTATCGCCGATTCGGTTAAACATCAATACACGTCTATCCAAAATGAATCACCTTGTATGGTTTCTTATCAATTTTCCCATACTTACTTCTTTGAATTCCCAGGCCTCAGAATATTCGATTGTTTCTGTCGCTTTCTTCACTGGATGTTTTTTTTTGTTTACAAGGTAATAAATTTTACTTTAGTTGGCCGGAAAAAAATGTCAAACTAAAAGTTATTTTCAGAATTTACGTCGCTCTTTTCCTGACACTACTTATATCTAAAATCGGAGACAGAATTCTTGAAAGATTTATAGCTTTAGAGTTATGTCAAGAGAAGTACAGAAAAATCGAAAAATCTGCCACTTGCTAGACTATTGGATAAATGATTCTAGAAAGGCAGCTTGATATTGAAACATTTAACAAGCAATAAATTTTGAATTTATTCATCGGAATGTATAAGAATAAATCCAAGATTAATTCATACTTCTTAAAATTATTTTCTGACTTTATATATTTTTCTGATTAAAATATAAATTTAAGGAAATATTAACATATTTAGATATAGAATCCAAGAAAAATTAATTTATTAAAAATGATGTAAAATTTAAACAAAATATACAGCATGTTTGGAAATTTATAACTTAAATTTCAAAAAATGCTAAAATTTATAACTTCAATATGCAAATATAAAAGCTCTTATAGATAAAAAAAAAACATAATTTTAATTGTCAATTTTCTAAATTCTTTAAAATATTTTATACATTACATTTTAATGAATGTTGAAAAAAATATGTTGTATAACTTCATGGAACGTCTATTTTATACATTTTATACAGAACAATAACATGTATTTTAATTTGTGAGAAGTAACATATAATTAACTATCTTGATAGTTAATTAAATGCTACTGTTTTTTAAAATGCAAAAGGAAAATATGAGTAAATGAAAATTGAACGAATGGTTCAATTTATATAAAATAGTGATCCAATCATATGTATTTTTAATTGGTTGGAATAAAAACTCATGTTTGTTATTCATAATTTATTTTCTTAATCAAATATTAAAATTTAACTTTATTTTGAAAAAGCTAAGAAAACCGGTTTTTAAAAATGATAATTTGAGTTTTATATTGGTTTGTGAACTCTCTGAAAATTAATATTAAACCCGAAATTTATAATTAAAAATTATGTGTGAATAGTATACTTGGCTTAAAATACTTTTCTTCTTCCGAATACATGCTTTTTATATTTGTGCATTTAATTCACTTTATATACTTCAACAAAGTTTATTCATTGCATATTTGTGATACCAGCAAATGCAGTTTTGCCATATTTTTGTAGAATTTCAAACAAACTGGAATATTTTAATAAATTTAATTATAGTTGTAGTTTTGTATTGACATTCAAAGCTAAAGAATATTTATTTAATAAAAGTAAATTTTAGTATTGCGTAGCTTATTGAATATATCTGTGGGCTGACAAAATATTTTTCTCTTATTATTTCTTGGCTTAGCATTTGTACATCCTTTTAACATTAGTTAAATATATCTTTTTTATATGCTTTAAACATACGTTTTTTTCATTTTAGGAATTTGATTGCTTCTTATTAATATTTTTATAATCACATCTTATATTTACCCAAATCTTTTAAGTCAACAAAAATTGCTATTATTGCTACAGAAGATTGTTATTATGTACACTGAGATTTCGTGAAATCTGTGTATCTAATTGTCTAGAAAACAATTATTTTTTTCTGAACTATAATGTTACCATTAAATATTGTTTTACTTTTGAGTTTATTTCTGAGATAATTGTAATATTTATTGGTAATAAAGTTAGTAGTGCATTAGCCAACAAACACATATATTTACAGATGAGTGCTCATGTATTTCAGTATTATTATTACTGATACATATTCATATCAAGTAAATAAGTGATTGCTTAATTTACACAATTATTGCAGTCGTGGATATTTTATTTTGCAGTAACTGATGCAGTTATTTAGCATAATCAATTATCTATTACTTAAACTAAAATGTCTTTACGAATACAGCATATTATTTTCATTAAAATGATTGTATGGACTATGTGCAAATTAATTTGAATATTCAAAATTACTGCAAATTAGAATTGAAGTGAAATATTAAAATTATTTAAAGAATAGAAATTTTATAAATACCGAAAAATAAAATAAATTTACTTTTTGAAAATCATGCAAAAATATTTTTCTATTAGAAATAATTGAAAACTGTAAAATAGGGAGTATAAGATATAATGAATAATATGTAATATATGATGCAATTAAATTTTAACGGCGTTAGTATAACCCAAGCTTGCGACGACGTTATTTCGTATAACTTTGATTTACTAATCTATCTAAATTTATTCATTGCATATATTATTTAAATATTGTAATCTTATATAAGAAGTCATGGAAATCATATATATTTATATGTTCATATTTCAAATATTTTACTCATGTTTAACTGATAAATTTCTTCAATGGTATGACAGTCCAGGATGACATAGCCTTCTCTAGAACCCGAGCAGAAAGCCCCATATTTGGTGTTAAAACTATAATATTCAACAATATCACTTTTTTTCTATGATGTATGAGGCTTGAATATTACATGTACCGCTACGTATTTATCATTTACCATATGTTATACAATTTTTTAATCGTTTCCAATAGAACAACCAGATATTTCTATTGACTTCACATCTGATTTTTACAAAATAGTTTTACTAACCCTTCAACAAACCACCAACCTGGAGAGTGCCAAGCCACCAAATTTAAAAATCTCTTGGAGATAAAATTGATCAGCTATACCACCTTATACTAGGTGACTATTTTCTTCAGTTTCTAGTCTTACTGTCTACATCGATCATCTTACGGTCAAAATACTTTTATAATAATTTATATATTGTATTTGCAATTAATTAGTGTATGACACTTTTAGATATTAATATAAGTATTTATATTTAAATAATTATTTTTAAAAAATTATAGTTTTTAATAATATATAAAAATTTTTATTTTACATATACTATTAAAATTTAAGAACATAAAATTATTTACAGTCTCAAAAATTAGAAAATTTTAAAATATATTTATTATTTTTATTTGATTACTTTTGTATTAATACGTAATATATTTATCATTTCCAACTTATTAAATTTTTTTTCTTATTTTCAATAGAATGGATATTTTTAAATTACCTGTCTTACAATTATAACAAAGAGAATTTTCCTTATTTAAAAATTATAACATCACACACACAAATTATATTTTCATACAAAGCAGTTTTCATTTATTTCCTTTCACGTTCCTATATACGACATACTCTGTAGATATATCTCATTTAAAAATAAAAGAAAATAAACACTGTTGATGTAAATACACTTCGCTCTGACATTGTATACATTTTTAACTTAAATATAAACTATCGTCAGCTGAAATAAGGAAGTATTATGTTGCCAGATTTACTTTAATTATTCTGAATAATTTTTTTCACAGATTGATTTTTTTTTATTTTTCCACTTTAAAAAATACATACTTTTAATATTATTATTAAATTGTATGATGTTGATAATTCCAATGTGTAAAAAACCTACGCTTTTCATAAATTTAAATTAATTAATAAATTGGAAAATCTTTTAAATTGGTGATAAAATTGGTTCACGAAAAATGAAACATGCATTTATATATGCCTTATAAACATTGAAACAATGCATATAAACATTGCAATTATTTATATTTTTAAAAAAAATAATGCTTAATTTCATTTAGGAATTAAATATTAAATTGCAAAATAAAATTTGATATGTTTTTAAAATTTTAAGCAAATAAAATTAAAATTTATATTTTTTTAAATATGAATCTTGAAAATCTGGTAGTGTTAAATAATTATAAAAAATTTTTTTATATTAAATGACTAAGATAAAAATATGAAATAAATAAATCTTTTAATCAATGATTTCTTTAACAAAAAGAATTTGTATTATAAAATGACAGAAACTGTTTCATATAAACATTTCCCACTTCATTTTCCTCGACCTTCAGCTTAACAATCCAATGCTCTCCAATACAAAATGCATGGAAATCCAACCGGAAAGGATCAAGAGATGCTATTCTGCTTATAAGAAGAAAAAAAAAGTGAAAACTCAATTGAACTTGCATAGAATGTTAACCCATAGCTTAGTGCTCCAGAACTTCCGAGAAGATCATGAGCATCCGGAGAAACAAATGGAACGGACTCAATTGAATGACAGAAGAGAGATGAGGATTCTGCTCTGACGTAATGAGATAAGGCTGAGTGACGTCACTAGTGTAGGAGGTAAATTGAGGTCAGGCTCTACGGGGAAAATAAGTAAAGAGTTAGTTTAAATAGATTTTGTATTTTCCTCTCCATCCTTTCTAATAGAGATATGTCTCGGGGGTGGTACTTGGGCGATTGTTTTATTACCCTTTTACATCTTGTTCAATTATGTAACTTTTTTATTTAGAGTTAATAAAATTGAAGAGAAACTCATCCATACTTATTTTTGATGCCTAAAATTCAATATTTACAGCTGTTGTATGCAATTTCGTTCCAGTTTATTGATGAGTCTAATGTTCCATTATAATTGAATCACATGTGCTATATATTTGGGACTGTATTTAAGTATATTTATGTATTAATTCTAAAATAATATTGATGGCTTTATGAAAAACACAGGAAAATAATCTTTAGCATAAATTTTATTTGCGAATAATATATATATTTTTAATCTACAGACAGTGAATTTTTTTATTATAAATTATCAATCAGATTTACAATTTGAAATTATTTTAATTTTATTAGATTTGTGTTTTTAACATCTTTTTTTATCCGTGATATGAAAATAAACGATAAATGTCTTGTATGTTATAATGATCACCAAAATGTATCTCGTAAAATCATTTCATTAAAATGTTTTTTTTTTTTTACTAAATTTTCTTTATAAATGTTTTAATATTAAATAAGCTGAATTTAAAACTCAAAATTATTTGTTTTAAAATTACTCTTTTAAAA
>JAPDSC010140095.1:24746-59446 GCA_026290005.1 Latrodectus geometricus
ATGTTGAAAGTTCGCTTATATAAAAAATATTATCTGCAGAGATTGTAGTGAGGTATTAGAATGAAAGTAAAATAATGTGCATTAAATTCTATGAGCCAGAATTGCATTTAATTTAATTCATTAAAACGTTTTTACTGAAATCATTCATTTTTTTTTCTTAAACTCAAATAATAATGATAAAAGCATCATACTTAATCAATAATTTTGTATTGTAGTCAGTTTAATTTCTTTATTGTCGAAAATGTTTTTAAAGTAGTTACTATTCATTTTCAATCCTTTTATCAAAAGGAAATATTAAATTCAGTATAAGCCATTTAAAGATGGAAACGTAATCTCATTTCATATCTCACCTGTCCATCAATTAATTTCCCTTCTTTCGTTTCTCCTTTTGAATGACTCTTTCCTTGCTTCTTCTCTCCACCCTTTAAGGAATGGTCCAAAGATCCAATTTTTGGAGAAGCCTTCCAATCCAGTTTTTTGCTAATCACCTAGATTTCGAAGAAATGGAAAAAATCAATTTGGAAACGCAGAACAAATTTCTTTCATCGCACCCTTCATTATGAAGAAACTCTCACTAATTCAATTAAGATTCCGAAACCTATTGAATTGTTCATCACATGGAATTGCATTTCTTAATCAAGAAATAAGGATTGAGTTTTTTTAAAGAGCAAAACGGAATCTGTATGTATTATCTTAGAATGAAAGTATACATTTCTACGAAGTTTATAATTTGAAAATTTAATTAGAAGGTTGAATTCAAAATTATTTTACTTTCTGTATTGCAGAGAGAAAGTTTTGAATAATTATTTATTGAGAAAAAAATTGTTAAGTTCGAGGAACTTGCAGGATTCATTTCTATTTTTGTCAAGTCTTATTCTGTCAACACTCTGATTTTATTTTATTCCATTGGACTTAAATTATTTTTCCTTCTTTTGCAGCTTATAACAATTCTTTTTAAATAACATAAATTTAAAATATAATTTTATTAGGGAAAGTAGCACTAAATTTTCAAAACTTTGAAAATCGAGAAATTTTTTCAAAAAGAACTTAGTAATTTTTTATCGTTTTCTTTAGAAAAAAATTATTTATTTTAATGGTGATAAAAAGTAACAGAATAATAGAAAACTTATATAGAATAGTTTTAAATTTATAAATAAAAATGAGTAAATTCAATTTTTATATGCAATTCATTTAATTTGATTCATTAGTCAAATATTTGATTTTAAAAATGCTTGATACAAAATAAATATTTACTTACATTTTATTTGGAAAATTATTTCGTTTTATATGAAAATGCGAAAAACTATAGCTAATTTAATATTTTATTGAATTGTATATTGTCAGTTCTAGTCCAATACCTTTTACAATATTTCTGTCGTAACATAATTTTATACTAATAAATTAGATGGTTTTCACTAGCAAAAAGTGATTTAATTAGGAAAAACAAAACGACATTCTGAATAACCCAATGATAAGAATCAAAATTTTTAAATTTTGATTCTTATCATAAGTATTTTTTTAAAAATATTGAAATATTTAAATTTTGAAATGTTTAACAGCCACCATTTTTGTCTTGATTTTGCCACCACCATTTATTTCTTTTTGTCACATTTTTTTATTTATCACCATTAAAATAATAGATGCATTTAATTAGTTTGGATGATTGCAAACTTTTCAAACGTAACCAAAGTAAAATAAAGTAACTATATACGAAATCTTCAATTTTCTATTTAAATTAGTACAGTATATTTGATTTTTGAATAAAGAGCTGTTCCTATATGACTTATTTAATTATACAGATGATTTTCAATTGAAATTTCTCCACTTTTGTATTCCTTCATTGTTACAACTATATTTTGCATGATTTTTATATAGGTGGTGGAATTATTTTAAACAATGCAGTTGGTAGTTAATGAGTAAATTTCTTTAGTAATATTGTTTAAAATTAAACTAATAAGACTTTAATATTTAATTCCAGATTTTTATCGTATTTAAAACCTAATTGCTCACACATAAATCGTCTTCCTAAATTATCAAAAGAATAATTCATTTATATTTCTTGAGTTCAATAATAAATACATATATTGTTTCTAATATGTAACTATTAAAATATTTCATTATTTTAATGACTACACATAAGAAAATCACTAAGAAAGAAAGAATAATGTTATTTTACATTACATTTATACATTAAAGTTTATATTAAAATTTAATTTTTAGATTATACCTGTATTTTCAAGAATGTAATTTTCCTTATTGTCAATTTTAATAAATTGCTTCACTGTGATATCTTTTAAAATTTATGTGAGTTATGTATTATGGATTCATAGAAAATTTTCATATAATTGTTCTGTTTTGCTTACATTGAATAACTGTAACAGCTAAACATGTCAATAGCTTTAATTAAACGTATAATTAAATATGTTTTCAATATTACATCAAATTTGTAAATTGATGGAAATTCTTACTTGGGAGAGCTATTCTGGCAAACATTTGTACTTTGTGAAGAACATAGAAATGATAGCATATATTATAGGAAAATTATATGCCATATAATATTCATAACTAATGCAATTCGAATGATGGTATGTTTAATGGTATCTTTGATATAAACCATGAAATTCTTGTGATGTGATATGACTATTTATAACGTTTAAATGTATTCTTATAAAATCTGAAAAAGATAAATACTATTACAGAAACAATTCCTTTTTGAATTTCTGGAGCTTATATATGATTTACAATTAATTGTATTATAACTTATAATCAATATCTTCATATTAAAATGATTTATTAATATAAGCAATAACAACTCATAACTAAAAATAATTTAAAAATAATTCAACATTAAAAACATGAAATTTTAAGAGTTTTATGAAATTACAATGAAGTGATAGAAATGAATGATCTAAAGTTTAATAGGCATAAAACTACTACGAACTACCTTCTTATCTCCTCCTCCAGGCTTGTATCGGATATTGTCAAATGATCCTATTTTAGACCGAATGTTCTTTAGGTTAGGATTAGGAGCCAATCCAACAGGAGCCTTTATAGGAGGCAACTCTAAAAGTAAAAAGTATGTACATGTAATTACCATCTATCTAAATCTTCAAATAATATTCATCGAATTACAGATTTCCGAAAACGCTGAATAGTTATACCATATTTTCATAATAGATGACTATGGTTCACGATTCTAACTGAACATTTTCATAAAAGACAACTTATTATCAATTTTTGAAATCCCATAATTTGAAAAGTTTTCATGTGATGTTTTTATCATGATCTAAGTCAGTGTTTTCAACGAAGAAGATAGTTTCAATTATTAACACCC
This sequence comes from Latrodectus geometricus, assembly GCA_026290005.1. Classification (NCBI taxonomy): domain Eukaryota; kingdom Metazoa; phylum Arthropoda; class Arachnida; order Araneae; family Theridiidae; genus Latrodectus; species Latrodectus geometricus. The sequence continues at coordinate 28,081 of JAPDSC010140095.1, forward strand.
ATTGTAATAACTAGAACAAATTGTTGAAAGTGATTCGCCAAGTGTTACTATTAACATAAATTTTTATGGGAAATGCAAGTTTTTGGAATAAAATACATGTTCTCATATTAAATAGTTTTATGCTTAAATCAATTTTAATCATAATTAAGCATGATAAAAATAATTTTAAAGAAAATTGATTTGCATAAGGGGAAGTACTTAAAAAAATAATAAATATAGCTTGACTGAGGTAGTAGAGACTCCTTAACATGCTGTTTACATATATTAGGTTGAGGAAAAAGAAATCCATTATTTTTACGTGAACTTTTTATAACTTCTTTCAGATTCGCTTTGTAAAAAGGTTTAAAACAGCTTTCATGTAGATTTTTAGGTCTTGCGCGTTACGACTGCTGACAAGCGGTTAACTTCGATCATTTTTGATATTTTATAGACATTCTCGACGATGTTGTATCCATGCGAGGGGCATCTTTAGCATCCAAATACCCAAATGGAATTGACGAAATATAAATTGTACGTAACTGGTTGTTACAGTCTTATATAGGACGATAAACACCTTTCACAATTTTAGCCACCCGGCTATCTTTTTCGCCGTTACAAGAGAAAAACGAAAACGTATCGAATTTTCTGCTAGTTGTCTTCCATTTTTGAAACTCGTAACTGAATTAATCAAGCAAAAAACGCAAGAAGATATTTTAGTGTCAAATTTCACTTTTCCAACGAGCATAAATCTGAAATTGTTTGATAGATAACTCACGGGATAGCGATCACTACAGACGTCTACCGAAAAAATAATGGATAACTTTTTCCCCAAACTAATATTATAATTATTTTTTTGTTCACGCTGCTATCAGTTTATTGCATGTTTGAGATATTATGTCTCTCTTTCCTGACCTGTGCACTAATTTATTTTTGCTAGATTTTGAAAAATTTAGTTCGTTTGTAATCCAACAATTGCCGGATCATAGATATTTTTATGTGTTTATAATTCAAAAGCTTACCCTGCCAGATAGTATGGAATTTGTAAAAAAGGGTCAGATAAGATATCGCGTTAGTCTTATTAAATTAATGAAAAAATATGTCCCAATTGCTCACAGTTTTTTTTCAATATTGTCTTTGCCCTGGTTACGAAAAAAATCAGTTTTCAATAAGTAATTTTTATGAGTTACTTACATTTTTGTAAATAATAACGTATACCCTTTAACTTTTCTTCCTTAGGGAACGTTATTTTTAAAACTACATTTATATGATTACATTTATTAAATTTATATTTTTTTTATGTTTTCTATTTTCTTTGTATCTCGGACTTTCATCAAATTTTCACTGAAACACTGTATAGTTTTGATAGAGAACTGCAACATTGATTGACTTGCCACATGTTTAGGAAATATATGATAAGATTAAAATATATAATGATAAACATATGATAAGAATTCATTGCACACATTTTGATTCGTTTTAATCAGTGAAATTGAAATCATTAGAAACGTATGAAAGTTTAAAAATATTTTAAAAATAATTATTATTTTAATTATTATTTAAGATAAAAGGTCGAGATTAAATAATGATTGTATACACATTATTAAACTTTCATGAAATTACAGAATATCTGTAAAAATACAAATGTTATTCTAGAATTTTCAAATATTAATATATTTTAAAATACCATTGCTTACTGCTTTTTAATGCAATCATTGTCCTAAAATATAAATGTTTAATCTTTAGGGCGTATTTATTACCTGCAATCATAAATAATATTTATAACTTATACAATTCTAAATCAGAGAAAAGCGTTTTTATGTTTTTACTTTTCTAATTAACAATTTCTGTTATCATTATGTATTATAAGCAGAGAGAAAGGTTTTACTTAATTCTATTTTAATTATGTTATTTTTTTCGTTTAAAAAATGTAACAAAATCACTTGGATTTAGATTGTTCCTTTTTTGCTTTATTTTTAAACCAATATAAGTTAAATTTTTCTTTCTTATCAGAAGTTCTGGCTATTTCAAACTGTTAAAGAACTGTTAAAGAATATTTCCTAGTTCATTTAAAATACTTTTGATGAATAAACTAACTATAGCTAAATATCCTTTAAGCTAAATAAAAGATAAAATGGGAATATATATCCTAGAGAAATGCTAAAAATATCTTTAACTTATTAAATAAGAGAAACATGCCAAAACGAAAAGAAGTATAATTTACAAAATTATGAATAATTCGTAACTGATAACGGAATAAGAAAAAATGGGAGATTAATTTACTTGCAGAAACGTTGAATTAATTTCTATCTTTTAGATGCCTCAGGCTCTAGTGAATTTAGAAAAGAAATATTTCCTACTCAGAATAAATACCATATATAAGGAATTAAACTACATTTGATTAAAACTCATTGATATTTTAATCAGTTATTTTTAAGAATATTTAAATTTAAGAAAGTTCTTTTTCAGTAATAAATATCAATAAATTCAGAGCCTAGATAAAAAATTTTCAAGCTAGTTTTAGAGAAATAAATTTGGAATAAAAATCAAGCAAAATCTGCTTATGTTATATTGCAATAGATACACTTAACATAATTACAGAACTTTATTTAATTGATTTTCTTATAAATTAAACCATAAAATTGTTACAGAAATTTTGAATTTTTTTATTATTAATTTTAATGTTAAAGTATAAATACTACTTTGCAATAATATCCTTATGAACTTCAATGATATTACTGTAAAAATACTTTTTTGAAAAACACAAATTGTCAAAATCTTTATTTTTAACAACTAAATGCTTTCTCACCAAGAGTTTTAAGCTGTCAAATATATTTGCGTTAAATATTTAAAAGCTGAATATTTAACGCACTGAAGCATATTGAGATATTAATAATATAAAAAACAAATCCGCGATGGCCTGGTCAGTTAGGCAGTTCGTTCTCGTTGTCGAGAGGTAATGAGTTGGAATCCCGACCCAACGGAATATTTTCCGAGTTTGGTAATGTCTACTGGATCACCTTAAACATGTGGTGTGAAATGATACCTCCAGGGCTGGTAAGGACAGTACGGGGCTCTTCTGCTTGGTTCCTGTTCTAAATTAGGAATACCCACCTACTTTCGGAGCAAGGATGGCACACCTATTGGATACCCCAATATAAAGAGAACGAGGGAAATAAGATGTGACAAATACTTAAGAATAATCTCTTTTATAATAGTCTACATATTTCGACAACAGTACAGACTAAGGCCAATTGATATAGGGATGGTAAATCATTTGCTTAATTAAGTGTTTCTGGAAACTTATGACAAGTGAATATTGTACAGCATTACCAGATTTGTAATGAAATGAATTAGAAATATTAAAAGTTTCTTGCACATACAGTATGTTTTTGTTCAATGCTAAATAATATATCAATAATATTCACCACATAATTAATATGATTAAAATATTCAGAGAAATGTCTTAAATAAAAACTAAATAAATTTTAACGCATTCAATGTGATTTTAGATTAATAAATAATAATTTACATATGACAACATTTTTAAGCCAAACATTAAACTTTGTTCAAAAGTTATTCAAAACAAATACGAAACATTTCATTCTTATCTAGTTTCAGAAGGAAGATAAATGACTTTTTTGATGAAAAAGGAACGGAATCTATTCTTGGTATTCCATTTTTCACTCCAAAATCATTAGAAGATGTAGCTGCTTTAGACATCAGGTAATGTTTTCTTGAAAAATAAATCATGGCTGGGTGCATATTTTGATGATGAAATTTCGTAAAAGCAAGGACTACATTATTTATATTAAGACAAGAGTTGCCGAGAAAGAATATTTTTTCATATATCTGTTTTTAGCTTTCCTAAACATTTTCTTTTCCTGTTATTTCGTAGAAAAAGTGTTTTGAAAAACATCAAATGCATACAAATTTATAGTTACGGATATATAATATATACATACATCATATATGCATAAAAACAAACACACATTATATATATATATATATATAAATATAAATATATATATCTATCTATCTGCTGTTATATATATATATATATATAGGGCAGTAGAAATGCATCGTAACTCATATACACGGAAAGTGATTAAAATGTGTGTATAAATGAGAGACATATTAATGAAAATAATTAAGTAATTCTTATTATTTACTTACTTCGAGACATGTTATACATACAATTATAAAGAATATTATATTATTTATATTTCCTCATGTGTAGTAAATACTTGTATCGACATTTATTTTCTAAATACTTTCAAAGAATAGTTACAGATAACACAAAGAATAGAATCATCTCTTCTTAAGAAATGACTACTCATTCTCTTTCAGTATTTTGTTTGCAGCTAAGTATCAAAACATGGTGAAAGAGCAACTTAGTAAAATGATATCCAATTATATCCCAATAATTTTTTATGGCATATCAATTGATAGGTAACAAGAAAAGCATCTGGAAGCCTAAATATTGGCCGATTTACGTTATATATAGTCTTATGTTATCTTTCCGTAATAAAATCAATATAACCTGAAGAAAAATTATAGTTAGTGGATGAATTGATTTATTCATATATTGTTGATCTGCTAACAAAATTGACTAACGATGATCTACAATTGTAATTAATAGAAAACAAGAGCATGATGCAGCGCTGTCAAACGGTATCATCTTCAATAATTACTGTCAGATTAGGTTTGCCAAGATATCTTCTACAGATTCATATGCGTTAGCTATCATTGATTAAACAAAGTTTTTTTACTATTTGAATTCTTAACATCGTGAAATACTATCACAAATTAGGCCACCTGTACATTTAACTCAGTGCAGGATTTCTTAACGAATGCAATGAATATAGGCTTTAAAATGACCGTTGCTGAATACTACCATTATCTATGTGAGCATTAAGAATGTTTGCGATTGGCACAAAATGTTGAAGGAAATAGTCTGCTTAAATATTAGCGTAAATTTGTGGAAATATCAGTTCTCACGAATTGATGTCACTGTGACTGTACCGCCAGTCTTGAAGCGGGTGACGTTAGAATCGTTCAACCACTTTTGTACGAGAATGCCGGATATAGAATAGTATGCATTCTATGGACGAAGGTAGACACCTATATATCGTTGTTCAGCATTCTGAACAATTTGCTTCTATCTTAGTCTTGTATCAATACCCCTGGTGTACTCATCTATCTTCTAGATGAGCCTTATTTTTCAACCCTTTGATAATTTTCGTACTGATACTTGTTCTTTCATTGATCGCAATACATAAATCTATAATTTGCAATCATATTATTCTACTTTATTGTAGAACTCAATAGACTGCAACAAACTTGCAATTAACATTTATTTCAACTCCTTGATACATGTTTGCCACCACTTAGCATATTACTTAAAAGATTTAAAAGCATAATGAAAAGTTTATTACATAATGCGTGCATACTTTATGAAACAACTTTCCTAAGTCATGTGATAATTGATTGTAAATTTGGAAATCTTTAATTATATATCATAACAGATATGTATGCAAAAGTTATAAAACGTGATCATGATTTGTTATTTAAAAATGCCCGGCATTGAACACAGAACATTTTTAAACAATATATGCTTACTCCCAAGAATGCAACCCTTCCACTAAATTATAAGGCATTTGAATTAATTTAATTGCAATCTTTGCAACAATCTCTCTATTTAATAATGATCAAAAATGAATATATCAATCAAAAAGAATTCCCTGTTTTCTCCCTTTTAAATCATGAGTACAACCTTTTATTTTTTAAAAGTTCCATAGAAATATACCTAAAGCATGTAACAAGCAAGCAATATTCAGTTATAAATCTGTGGTGTCAAAAATTGCTCCTATTTTAACAACTGTACGAAAGTTAATGATAATACGTGTTTGTGCATTTTTATGAAATATTAATTTTGTTTCAATCGATTTATCAAAACAGACTTAGTTATTTTGTTTCGATATAAAATATTTTTTCGAAATCATTTTATTTCGCTTTGCGTAATTTTCGTCATATTTTCTCAGACTTACTTTCTAACTTGGTGCATTAAAAAAGAGAAAAAATGTAATACTACTAAAAGAAAATCCTCGACTTTGAAAAACACATGTGATATTCATGAGCAATCATCTTGCACTCAGTAACATGAATCAGAAAAACAAACTTGAATTATTTATAAATAAAAAATGGCAACAGCCGCCTGCTCCGGAATTGAAATGAGTTCCATAAGATTTCTTATTCCTTACTTCACTGTAAATATACACAGTGCTCGTAATACTGAAGCATTGGCATATTTTTGTATTTCAAATACTATGACGATGCCGCAACTTAAATTACATTCACAAAGCGCTTGTTTATTCACAACTATGGTATTTTCACTGGAAAATATGCTTACAATTCTGAAAGGGTTTATATATGAAATAAAAAGTAGTGTTAATGGCAGAAATTTCTCGGATCTGTTTTACTTTAATATAACATAGTTGGACACACACTGGCCTACAAAAAAACACAATATCACATACTTTACGTGAATAATATTATTGCATTTCCTTGAATGACAATGTTCTGTAAGCTTTTCCTTATTAACTAATCATTAATTTTCGCAGTAAAAAAATGAAAACATGTATTTATAATTATAAATTTGATTTCACATTTGAAGTCAGGGAAATAAAAGTCACAAGTTATCGAAATATCATAATTAATTTAATTTACAATCATAAAGGGCTAAAGAAATTTCAATAATATATTTTGTTATGAAAAATATGTATTTTATTTAAAATTAATTTTTATTTCATCATCAGAACAGAAAACATTTAAGAGAGCCTAATTGACGAAGATATTCATAACAATTTAATATTTAATAATCCTTTAAAGTAGTCTGAAGATATTAATTTTTTCACACTCAGTCAGAATTTTTAACTGTATGCATATCGCTTAAATTCTTTATATTCTGTAGGTTAAACAAAGTACAAAATTGTTTAAAAATATATTTTATCATACATTTATGTTCAATATATACCATCTTATAATATTTTATCACATTTATTTTCAATATGAAAGAATATTTTTAAAATATTGTACAATATTTTGGAAATTGCATATTGCATTTATTATAATTGAGAGTTTATTCAAAATATTCTTTTTTTTATTTCCTTGAAACTTTTATTTGATATTTTTGTTAATCAATTACTTTAATGCCAGCAGAAGTGTTTTTTTGCAACTATGCAATATTTTTCTGCTGAAAATAAATTATTGCTCAAATGCTTTTGTTAAATAGAGATAAAAAAAAACTTAGAAAACAAATATTTTGGAATAAAACACAGTATGGATTCAAGAGGACTAAAGAAAATGAGTATGATTTTTCATTCGGATATTGTGAAAAATTTTGAAAGTTCCGAAAGTGATGCCAGTGGGAGATTTGTATTGGTGATTCCGTATCAAACTGTGTGTATACAAAATTAAATGTTCCCATTATATTGAGGACACAGGGGTGGATGTTGGTTATAGTACATGTTTAGATTCATCTTTGTGATTATCAAATAGTAATTGGGAATGTCCACTAGCAAGAATAAACATTTTTATTATCCTTTAAAACTCAATCTTCTGTAGGAAAAATATTTAGAATGCAGTGGCATGTTAAAACCTCTCTATAGTCCTACCCCTCGATAAACCTTCACAACGATCATTTCCATATGCAGCTGTCTTCAATTTTACTGTTAACTACACAGACAGACTTTACATCTGTGTAATTATCCTAACTTATTATTGGAGTTTCTTTTTGTCGACTTTTGGAAAGAGAATTTGTGAAATAAGCTCAGATATCAGTACTTTTCCTAATATTTTGTTTATAAATGTAAATCCTTACCGTATTTATTAACTCAGAAGATTACTGAAGTTGAATTGTACTCTGCAGCCTCTTTGACTGTAGATATTTTCATTTTATACATCATAAACTGCTTCAATGCATATTGCCCACTTTCACTCAGGGTCTCAATCCTGAGTCTTCATATTTTTTCTTCAGTCCCCTATTTTGCTTAGTTGAGTTAGTCTACTTCAGTTGCTTATTTGTGCTTAAGACTTTATAAACAAAATTGGAATATAATTAAAAATAAATTGAAAAATACATTTTATTTTCTGTGCACTTTTTTATTTATGTATTATTAATTAGATTTATGGATACTTCCAAAATAGAAAGAATATGATACGTGTGGTAATTTTATTTCATAAAAATTCATACATTTCCTCAGACATTAATATAAAGTATTCAATAATATGTTTTACTTATCAAATTTTATATTTAATGCAAATGATACGATATCGTGAAGCAATTCGCAAACTGTTAAATTTTTTCCCCTCAAATTAACAAAATCACGCAATGTTGAGTATCTTGAGTGAATTTGTCCTATTTCATTAATGTAAGTTAATTATGTGGAAATAATGAGGGTCAAAAAGGTTACCGTTAATGATGTCTTAACAAAAATTGATAATTCTCGAGAAGTAGGTGGGTTAATTTTTGGAATGAAGTATCTTACGAAGTATTTAATTTTTTGTCCATGTTTATGAATATTTAGTTTTATAGATCATGAAAGTGAATTTTATGATGAAGATTCTGTACTAAACTATTAACTTACTATATGGTCCAGTAATTTATATTAAATTTTAGAAATATAAAAGTACATTTAAGAATAGTAGCTTTAAAAAATTTAAGAATATTACAAATTACTATATATTTGCGAGATTCGAAATCAAACATGAACATGAAACATGAATGAAGCACGAAATGAAAAATGAACTATAAACATTCCGGAAATATTAAGTATTTTATAAAGCGTTATTAAATTAAAAAAATTTGCAATTAATGTAAATTTTCTTACATTAGATGTTAACAAAACACTTTAATGTGCCACTTTTAAATTTTACAAATAAAGCATTCATATTTTCTCTAAAAAATGTTTCGTGTTAATTTATTTGTTGTTTATTTTAATAAGCAGATTAGATAAAAGAGATTGTAGAAATTAATGAATCATAAGTGAATTTGCAGAAGCAAACTATTTGATGGAAACATGAACTCTCTCGAAACAGTAAAGTATTTTAATAAATTATGTTTATTGCCAAAAAGTTTTAATTTTATGTTAACTTAATTTGTGATAGTTTTTCTGTATTTTGATCATTTTTTAAACATAAAAAATTAATTGTGAAACAATTTTAATATGAAACATACACCTAATAATAAAATTTTAACTTGTAGGTTTTAAAAAAAATATGATAAAATCTTATTTCATTATTACTTTAGATAATTATATTACTTTAAAATAAATTAATAGTAAACTTACATCATTAAAATGTCATAATAATAGTTCTTAAGATTGGAGTTTTCTTCATGTATTGCAAAATTAAAGATAACTTTAAGAATTTCTTATAAATAATCCTTCAAGTTTATAATATTGTTTAATATAATATATATAATTTAATTATTAGTATATTGAAAACGCAGACTGATTGCAGAGTATTGAGCGTTCCTGAATTCTAAGCTGTTGGTCCGGGTTTGAATCCCATAAATGTTTTTCTCTATCTTTACGTTTCCTTGTCCTTTCTTTTGAGATGATAATGTATGTTGCCTACCCTATGAACGGGTTTGTGGTGGGATGACGTAAGTAATGCTACTCGCCTGTGTGATTTGGTTCATAGGTGCCCACCGGGTAATGATAAATGAGTAGAAATTTCTAGTCTTGTTGTGTCAAATGGTTAGTCACCCAGTACCACCCTTAGAAAAAACTGCTGTTAAATAAAAAATTTAAAAAGCATATGAGAAATTTGATTTTACAATAATAAATAATTATAAATCGAGATTTACTGTTACAATTTTTTTATTTATGTTGTGGATATCTGTAATGTATCTTTAAGTTAAATCACTAGTTATGTGTTGGTTGGTTTTAATCGCGCAAGATCCAAATAAGGAGAAGCTGAGGCTGACTAGTTATGTCTATTAGGATAATTATTAACTGGGTTGCATTCTGTAAAATAAAGAATGTCCTTTACTCTAATGTGGTAATGTATTTAATTTAGGATAAATTATAATCATCCAATAAAATTGATAGGTGTTCAAGGTAAAAATTGCAGTTTAAAAGTTCCCTTTAATGTGTGGAGCATAAACTGGAAATGGTACATTACTAGTTACTTCTTAACTATTTTAATTCAAATTTTAAAAATATCGTTGCAATTTTCCTTTTATTTAAAAATTTATCTGAACTTTGTTATTTACTCTTAAAGTGTTTTGTAAACTATCACTTCTTGAATAAGAACGTTTTTTTTTATTCGAATGCAAAGGAAAACATAAGATTAGAGGTAACAGCCATCAGTTTAAGATAAATATTATCATCTTTCATTAAAAGCAATCTCTATTTGTGCTTTTATGAGAATTTTCTATTTTATTTTCATTTCTGAATTTTCTTTCATCGTTTTCATTTCTTATGTTTCTACGAAACAATTTAACAAGAACTACTTTTTATCTCTAAGCGCACTTTTCTCACTTATAGGTAGAAACGAATGTAAAGGAAAAATATATTCTTGAAATTTTATGAGACTAACTCTTATTGGTTAAGGATGTTATCAATAAAGTTATTTTCCTTCGCTGAGAAAAACACATTTCTTGAGTTCTTAAGAAAACTTCAGAAACGAAAACATGGTAGAAATAATAATTCATGGAATATGGTAGCCTAACAGTAGTCAAAACTCCTTTAAAATATGATAAGAATAATAAGACACATCTTAGAAAGTTACAATGCATTTTATTGATATAAATTAAAGCAACGACGCTGAAGTGTTCGTTATATTCGTTGCAAGGAATTACATATTTCTTTAAGCCTATTTATATATTGATCATGCTACACTTATACTTCCAAGAAAAATGAATTTCTTTAAACTTATTTTTGAAATGTAATAAAAATTCGAAATTGTCACATAATACACATATTTTTTACTGATTACCAATCTAGGAGTTTATTAAGTTTGGATTATAAATATTCTACAAAGAAATATATAATTAATTACAGTTTACTGTGACATTAATCATTACAAATTAACTTTAAAGTCTATTCTCATTAAATATTCGATATTAAAAATATGTGTTCATAATAATTCTAGAACTGAAAATATTTAATCATATATATGAGAAATAAATAATATCTGAGAATTATTTAATAATAAAAGGTTTGATTTTTTCATGATGAAGCAGATTGTATATTCTATTTTAGGCATTATTTTGCATCAAATGTATCTGTAAAGTTCCTGTTTCTTATTTGACATTTTTATTATCTTTTTATAAATTTCATTGTTTTAAACAAGGAAAAATCTCTCAAATTCCAACTTACTTCGGATATCCGATCCAGGTGTCTTAGGTGTCTTGATGGGGGAGAGCATGCCATTCTTTTTCTTCGGAGAAGTTGTCTTTTGTGGCTTTTGAGGTGATGGTGGAGTCTAAGAAGAAAAGAAGTTTTATTAATTCTTCTATTGTCATAAGAATTTAATAATAACTTAAAAATTAATTTTTTTTACCAAAAATTTTTATGTTGTTTGAATATAGTGTCTGTTGTATAGATTTATATGATTTAATTATTTTTGTGTAATTAAATTTTTTCCAGAATTCGCTAAAATAGCTCGTTTATAATACTTTGCTTTCCTTTCAAAATTTCTAATCTTTATTATTTAGCATTCTTAAATTTTCTATATATGTCGTATGTGGTTCATATCTTGATATAAGTTAAAATTATTACTTTTATTAAAGCCATTTGTAGCATTATTGCAATATTTTAACTGAAAAAAATTCGTAATTATTTTTGACTTAACTGCATAAGTTGTAGGAATTTTAATTGGGTAAGAGGAACAATTTGAATATCGGTAAATTAAATTAATCAAATCTATTTAAAATTAAATTTTATGTCAAAATTAAACAAAAATTTTAACATCAACATTATTATTAATGAATACTCTAAAATATTATTTGCTTTTATTGCAAATAGAAGCAAATAATTTGCTCTTATTTAAACAATTCTTAAAAAAAAATAATTTGCTCTCAGATTTATTAAAATGAGTAATTTTTAATAGAAACGCAAAAATGTAATTAAAATATATTTATTAATATGTATTATGTACGGTATTTTGAAATATTTAAAAATCTGAAGTCTAGATTTATTAACATTTTTAATTTCAATCATTATTAAACATTTTTATTAAAGTGGCTAAAACTGTTATATGAAAGGATTATGCGTTAATTTAATATTTGTATGCTATGTTAAACAATATATTTTAGTTATAATAGTAAGAATTGAAAAGTGGATTCGTATGTCTTTAATAAATTTCTTTGTTGTTTTATTGATATATTTGAAGTAATGTTCAAATATATATACATAACTCTTCAATTGAATATTTTAAGAAAACAATTTGTTTGTTAAAACTGGAATGTATAAATAAGTTTTGTAAATTGTTTATATGTGTAGATTATGTTACATCTTACTAAACTCTGTCTAAATAGTTTCTTAAGCTATATTTCTTCACGATTCGAAACACAAGTTCCCAAAACGGTATTGAGTGTAATTCCACAACAAATCTCAGTAAATTTGAATAAGTAAACCGTGCAATACTTTCTTCATTTCCTTCCAATTTCTTTCCGTAAGAAACACAATCAGTCTTGCACAGAAAACATTCTCCCCCAAGCCGCTCTCAAATAAAGGATGTGACTTAGACAGACAGCGTTTGCATCGTCAGTCAAATGGTCTCGAAGAGATTCCGAAGACGGCCATAGGAAATCTGATTCTTCTCTTTTCATTAACATTGCCTCTAAGGAACGGTTCTGCTTTTGATTCCTTCTTCCCTCAACATTTGTTATGGACTTAAAGAAAATCCTGAGAAATGACTTTTCTTAGTGAAAGAAAGTAATGTGCTATTGAAGCAAGTTTTTCTCGTTTCTTTTTATTCAGTTGCGGATATTGATTTAAAAGCCAAGTATTATTGCATCAAGGTAATATATATTTGTAATTAGAAGTGTCCGGTTATATTTGATGAATATATTTTTCATAAATTTCATTTATAATATGAAAATCTTTAAAGGTTTAAATAAAATAAAATGATTAGTTACAAAACAAGAACACGCTGAAAAATTAAATTAGATTGTTGCATCTTTACAAATAATATAATAAATATTCTTTCGAAACTGTATCATTCAAATTTCTAAACTAGATGTTTTAAATATTTCCTTTAAAATAAGGTAAGTTTCGCAGAACAATTGAGTCACTCAATATTTGTAGTTTTGATTATCATATAAATTAATGCGACATTCTTTAGAACATACAAATACAAATGGTGGTATCAAAAATAAAATAATTAATACATTTTGAAACGAAATCTATAATTTCTTGAAATATAATAATGCTTTCTTTCATGGCTTATTATAAATAAAATTCTATGCAAAAATTCTTCTTTAGCTCCTGATTACAACTATTATTTCCTTTTTGGGTATAAACTGATATCATCTTATATAGACATTATTAACAGATGTGCTATCGTGGTCGCAAAAATGGGTGTCCTCATAATTAAAAAAAAAAATCAAGCACAAAACTTTCAAACTTGTCTAGTAATTCACATTGTTACCAATTAATTAACAGAACTATATTCATGCAATAAAGATCCTATAAATACAAGTTCACAAATACTTAACAATTATTACTGTTTTGAAGCATTTATAAATACTCACAAAAATTTGATTCCCAATTTGCATCAACTAACCAATCATAGGATTTAATTCATTTCTGCTCATTCATTTACAAATTTAATTCCTCTGGGGGGTGGAGCCAGGCTATGGGTTTTCCTGGTTTCAATATCAAAATTGGAAAATTTAGATGGTGCTGCCATCTATGAGCCAAAAGTCGTACTTCCACCTTCGTATGAGGGTGATCTATTCAGAAACGAAGGACGCTCTCTCTCTCTCTGTGACTTCATTCGTCTAGTCTCTTGACGGGTGGGCTTGGCGTTGCTAAGTGTCATCAGTAACAACAACACAAATTTAAGTTAAGTTTGATTGAAACTTATATGATAATTACATTTTGTAAGGCATTTCCATTTGATATATACAAAACAAAATTCCCTGTGTTGTACCACATTTTGATTTTAACTTACATAAAAATATTTTTATTTTAGACATTACAAGCACAGAACCAAATTATTTTTCCTAACATAGGAGAAACACTTTCTTTCACCATCATTTTATAAGGAATTAGATTTTCTGAAAAGTTTGAAGTATTTATTTAATAAAATATAAATCAATTGCAAATAGATGCCTTACATTATTTTTTTGGAATTATAAAGGAGACAAAGAATTTTACATATTTTTCGTGGATTTTTTTTACTTTTGATATTGTATTCAAATTTTAAGTAGAAATATAAGATAATATGTTATACATATTTAATGTAATAAATCAGTGCATATAAGAATCTTTCAAACTGTCTAATTCGTATATACATGCATAAGATTGAAACGATGTTTTTGTAAAATCCTGTTAAGATACAAAAATTTAATGAAATATGTGCTTCAGTCTTATTCTTTTAAATTTGCACAAGTTTTGGTTACACAGGGTACGAAACAAGAGCTTTCATATTAAATTAACTTTGAAATGGATAAAATCTTACTTTTAGAGGCTTTGGTGGAGATGATCCAGGTGAAACACCTGAAAGTATAACAAAATGTTTTTGTTAGTACAGATATATATTTATGTTAATATAATAGTAATGTATGACAGAGTTTCAAATCAAGTTCAATATGTATCACTGGGCATTAATTACATCAATGATAATTAAGATAGCAAAGCAGTAAAGATAATGGAATAACGATTTCTTTATTTATTATGATTAAGCAAATGGTATTTAAAATTAGCCAGTACAATATTTATGTAGTAAATTTGTATTATTAACATTGAATAGCACTCATTTCGTGTTGTGAACAGTTAGTTTAGGTAGTCATCATACATATAAAATAGAAAACTTGGAGTATATATGTTACCGTGAAAGACCGAAATCAGAAAATGTCGACATTCACCGGTGAATGTCAACACATACCAAAAACGTTGTTGAAAGACCGTACAATTGATATCATTTCTTGCACTTTCGGACCATCGCCGGTATATGTCGACAATCACAGACAAGCTTTGGTGGAATTTGAAAAGATGAATAAAGAGCTCGAAAAGGAGATAACAGAAGGCAACGTCAACAAAGAGGTGCGGCCTAGAGCATTTAATTTGTTTTTAATTTGTTTGTTGTCAGGTTTGTCCCGTGGGTTAAAAATCCTCTACACTTCCTCTACTCACCGTGATTGGTCACTCCTCCTTTCTAAGAGAGGCGATAAGTTACGTCACACATGTGACGTTTTTCACGCCTGAAATATTGAGATAAGAAAATGCAAATCTGCATTTCTCCTCTCCGGATACGGAGAGATGAAACGCATATTCAAGATTCACCATTAGTGCATTGTGGATGTCGACATTTGCCGGTGTAAGTGAGAAATGAGGATATCTAGCAAATATTTCGGACATACACCAAGCGACTACGTGAATGTTGACATTCACCAGCGAATGTCGACATTCTCCAGATTTCGGAATTTCACGGTAACATATATAATTTTTTCCTTTACATATGACATTAAAGAAATACTTATGATTTTTTGTACACACAATTAAATCACGAACCACTATTTTTTACACAGAATATTCAGAATGCGATAAAAATTACATAAAGACATTTTTGAAAAATTAAAGCACAATAAAGTTATAATTTCAGAATATATATGCATTTCAAAGACTATGAAATACATATATTTACAAATATAGGAGTTTTTAAGGTAAAAAATAATCATAATTTATTTTTCTCAGCATAAAGAGCTGTATGTTAAAATATTTTATTGATTTGCACACTTACGATTCTAATATAGACTGGTTATCATAAATTAAGGATAAATAAAAAAATGACGTTAATGCAAAATGTTATGCGTGGACTTAAATGAAAACTTTACACTTTATACAACACATAGAAAGGTACAAAATAGCAGAAAAAAGAAATCACCAGACAATTATGGTATTGCAAAATTAGTATATGTACACAATATACAAATGGGAGGTGTAAATTTGGGTATAGGAAAAGTACCTTTAATATGACATATGGTACCCCCGAGAAATAATAAATCACATGCAGCGATGGATGATGCTCTTAATTGCGTTGTCCTTTAATTGTGTTCAAAGTGCGAGCTACTGCTCTTCCAAAACAGTTAAAAGGGTAACTAGGATGAGGATTAAGAGCAGCTACACGTCATCGTAGAGCTTCCTTAAAACTGTCAATTGGGTTAAGTTCCAGTGATCGAGCAGGTTACAGCATGCGCTGAAGTGTTTACTGCTCAAGATATGCATCCACGGTGCGAGCCTGTGTTGTCCCGCATTATCATCCGCACCACGAAACCATCACGTATTGACCAGATATAAGGGCACACATAGTATCCAGGATGTCATCTCTATAGGTGTGAACATCAAAATTTCTCTGGAAAAAAAGGCACTGAACAAGGCAAGACTCAGAGTCCACCCAAAAAGATACTACTCCAAATATAGACGTTGCATGATCCGTATATATTGCTTTCAGGGATGTTTAACAAAAGAAAATAAGACTCATGTTCTCTTGAAATGGAAATGCCCCTACTATCGCTTTCAAAGGGTGAACCTGGACTCATTCGTAAAGAAAAAATCCCTCTATTGACCACGCGTCCAGTGGATATCTTTACGTACTAACTGCAAATGCTCTCGCCTATTGCGTGACCACAAATGACTGTTTACCTCGCAAAAGATTACGACCGTTGATACCGACACATAATTGATATCGAAACCATTCTTCCGGAGTTTCCCGTGATGGAGTATCTGAGTTCAGCAGGATTTGCTGTTTTATTACTTCATGTGAATGATTACAAATATTGGTCATTGGCATTCGTGGTAGCACATGGCCGTCTTTAACTAAACCTCCTGGATGCCGAATCCATCCGTGGTTATAAATTGTTCCAACGTTGATGAATCACAGATGGACTTATATTCAGTCATCTAGCAACTTCTACCTGAATTTGTCCTGTCTCTAAACTCCCAATAGCTCGCAATCAAAATTGTTCAAATGATGCTTGGAGATCATTATTACAATTTCTCTGGTTTGGTTTGGTTTCTCAGAAACTCAACGACATTGCTACCTTGCACTGAGACATCCATTTTTATGCTTCTCTCAAGCGACGTATTCCGACAGACTCGCCATTATTTTGCATTATATCATACTGCTTATCTCCTTTTACTTTTTCCCTTTACTTACCAAAAAAGTCAAATTCCAATGAAATTGGCTTATGTTTGGGAGAGTTATCGTTATTTTTGTGATTTTTCAAGCACTTCAATTTATTAAACTTAAGGATTCTAAAATAAGAAAGATTTAAATTGATTTGAGATAAATATTTCAAATCAATCTACACTATTGATTTGAAAAATTTATCTTTCAAATCAATAATGTAGATTTTAACTTCTTAATTATAATTATTTTTAAATTTTTAAAAATAAAACTGCCCTAAGTCAGCAGAATGTATTGAATTATTTTTACTTAAATAATTTTTTTTATATTTCTTTGACATTCAACGAAATTTAATTGTTATTTGCAATAACATAGTTTATTTTATAGAAAAAGCTAAATTTATTTGATAAAATTTTTGTGAGAGTTCAAAATTCAAAGATGTTTGAAAAATTATGTTTTTAGTTTAACTTGCCAGGAAATCAACTTTTCCGATTATTTGAAAGTAAATGATTACAATAATCTTGAATAATTAAAAAAAATATATTGCATGCGAATAATCCTAACAAAAATTAATAAGTTTCATAAAAAAATTAATAAAATTTCAAAAATAATAAAATAAATATTTTTAACTGTACGAAATATTAGTATTTTTCTTTAAAAACTGCATTTCTTACAATAAAACTTATGCATAGTTACAGAATTTTTAGCTCAACATTAGTGAATAGGTAAATAAGCAAGTATTTATATTTTTAATTTTAATTATTTCCACAATTTTAATTAAAACAAACTCCTTAATACAGAAGTCTCAATGATGTTGAGAGTTGTAAAAGGATCAACTGATTATTTAAATATTAAAAATTTTAAAGTCATATTTAATAATGGTTAAAAATTTATTAAGCGATATTCAAATTCTTGAAGGTAACATTTTGACAATTTATTTTTTAGATTAATTAATTATAATTAAATCCTTTATATATTTTTAATCTTGTGTTCAGAAATTTAAATTTAGTTATTTTATTTGCATACTTAATCTTGAAGAAAAATTTCAAACTTTTATCTAATTATTTAATTGATACGCGTTTGCTTTTTAAAATATTTTTTGGATTAGAGAAAAGCACATTAATCGAGGGTTTAATAGATTACTTAGATTTCACTGACATGCTTAAATAATGTCTTGTAAGATCACATTATATTAATCTTAATATTATTTACTCAATTAAATACTTGATTAATAATAAGAATTTATTTTATTTTTATATTCTTTAAATGACTCATTATTTCTATCAATTTAATTAAAATTGCTTTCCACAATAAGGGGGCTTTAATAAATAAAAACATAATATTTATCGAAAAAATAAAAAAAAACATTTTGTCATGTAAATAGAAATTACGTTGAAAATTTTCTTATTCTATAATATAATCTATATTCAATATAACATCAATTTGTAATATTTTTGCTCCAAAAATGCTACATTTTCCCTATGAAATTAACTAATGATAGGATACACAATTAATGTTAACATTTAAGAAAATAAATGAATATAGATTATAATGAAAAAAGGTATAGTTTTTTTTTATTATTGTTTGTAGAACATTCATCACATTATTTTCTTTCAGATGAAATTAATATTAAAGCTAAATTAAGCATGTTTATGTGCAGTCTGTGAAAAAAAAATGTAAGCGCATCAGGTTAAATTGAAAAAACAAAATTTAAAATAAATATAGCATTATATTTAAAGTGTGCTTTAGCTATGTTAGTATAATAAATCACTTTAT
This sequence comes from Latrodectus geometricus, assembly GCA_026290005.1. Taxonomy (NCBI): domain Eukaryota; kingdom Metazoa; phylum Arthropoda; class Arachnida; order Araneae; family Theridiidae; genus Latrodectus; species Latrodectus geometricus. The sequence goes on from JAPDSC010140095.1 coordinate 47,197, forward strand.
AAAAAATTGTTTTAAATTATAGGATATTCTAATGACAACTTTTTAATAAACATTAATACATATTAATAAAATTACATGATATTAAGAGAGGCTTCTTCAAGTTTTCATTTAAATAAAATATATTAATATCATAAAAATATTGATAATTTTATTATTACATATTTGTAATTTTCAATATTATGCCTAACATTAATTATTGAATAAATAATAAATTACAAATGTAACAAAAATAGGATATATATTTTCTAAAATCTTTCTACGCTGATTAAATTAAATGAACAGCAAGCTTTTCATGTATTATTATAATCAAAATATTTTTAATATCAAATTAATGCGTAGTTTGAAGGAATTCTGTTTGAAAATGTTTTAGAAGAGAAATTATAATCTTAAAGTCTATTAAAACTGTAGATATATTAAATTGAGTGATTTAAACATAAGAATTATTTCATTCTTGAAACTAATATAAAATGGATGAAAATATTAAAGTATATTTCTCATTTAACTTCCTTGAACTTTTGCATCATATATAATATTCATGCTGAAAACAATATTTACCAAAACTTTATTTGACAGTTCATTTAATATGCGTTTATATATAAATTATATAATTATTCTTCATAAAAATACATATCTATAGTTTTTATACAATAAATTGGTATGTAAAAGTGCGAAATTCTGCAATTTATGAAAAAAAGCATGAATGCATATAAAATCTAATCAGCTACATGATTTCAAGTTCGCCTAATAAAAACAATATATGAAGTATTGTATTATTACTGTAATATATTGCAAAAGTAGATGCATATTTAACCAATAGTTCAATTATATTTATTTTCATGTAAAATATTGGTCTTTTTTATAAGGATATTTAAAGTATAATTTATAAATATACTATTAATATCCAGATAGAGATATCGCATTGTTTATATTCATACAAACTTGATGTCACATATATATTTAAACTACTTAAGACATTCTGTTAACATTATAAACCAATTAAAATCTTAAAATTGAGATACAAATTTATTCTTAAAATTAAGAATATTGAGATTAAGTGTTTGAAAATTTAGCGAAAAAATGGTGAGGTATTTAGCAAAAACACATGCCGAATAATCATTAATAAGAAATAATATAAAGTGAAAATTTCTTCAATAAATACAAAACATTGGAAGAATGATTCGAAAGTCTATATTTCCGTCCTTTTCACATCAAGGATCGTAGATATGTATATTTAAAATTTTCAGCAGGGTAACAAAAGTCTGTGAACTTTTAAGAAGTTTTACAACTTAATTTGATATTAGATATAAGACTAAAATTTGTGCAATACGATATAATTTGCATGCCTGTAAATTGGAGCATATTGCGAATTTACAAGTATAATAAAAATTAGCGGAAGGCGTAAACTTATAATAAATGTTAACTAACTTGAGAAGAATTGTCTTTTTATTTATCTGTGTTTACTTTGAAAACTATTTAATATATAGCATATTAAAAAAGTAAATACAAAAGGCGTATAGCTTTTAATTTCAGAACATATGCTTTGCTGGAAAAAAAATTATAAAATTTTATTTTACATGATTAGTAAACAAATGTTTATTTTTCTCCCAGCTCAAAGGGATAAATGGTAGATGTAGATCAATCAATCAGCAGAAGTTTAAATTTTTATACACATATATGTGTATAAATGCAAAACTGGAGAATCGTGTTATTTTATATCCAGCAAGGTTCCTTTTTAACAAGTACAGAAAAATTTTGAACGTTGTAGATAAGAAACATACCTTCTAAAGGTGATATGGGGGATATTCTTCCAACTGGTGGCAAACCTTTACCTGACCATCCGCTGCTAGCTTTAGGCGGAAGGCGTAGTTGTGGTAAGGACCCTGTATGGGGAGAAACGCGTCAAAAATAGCCTCTACACGATAACGATAGCAGAAGTGACTGGTGCAGTGTTTTCCTGTCCAAAGCCTGTGCAGATTTCGGTGCAAAATATGTGCAAGTAACTCGACGTTGGAGCGTAAGCAAGTGCTTTGCTGAATGAAAAGTGTATGATTGTGCATATTTCAAATACTATCATAAAGAAACTAAGATAGAAAGTATCAATGTTAGCGCACATAAGATAGTCCCGTTGCATTTGTGATGACATTAGTATCGATATATTTCATTTCTTATACTTACTTTAAAATATTAAAAAAAAAATACAAAATAAGATTATGTAAAAAGAAAGGCTCAAATCAATATGCAATATTTTCTAAAGAAAACAATTAATAATCGATAATAAAGTGAATATCTATATTTTTTAACTTAACTTATATCTAAGCAGTGTACGTTATGTATTGTAGTTCCTTTCTATTTGAGATACATAACGTTTAGGAAAAGGAGATGATTTTTAATAATTTAAAATACCTATTGTAAGGTAATTAATGTATTATCAGTTTGAGAGCTCCAAACTCATTTTACATTGGAAGTCTGTAAAAATGCTTTTTATTTAAGAAAATTACTAACCATGGTCAGATAACGTAATTTCATGACGTCTTACATTGTAAATCTAGTAGTTAAAATTAGATTGCTTTGTATATCATTTATAAAAAAATAAGAATGTCACCATGAGAACTATACAAATAAATAACTTTTACCCTTTTACTATGTTAGAAGATAAATGAAGCATAAAAGCCACAAATGTTTTTATCTGACAAAAAGCAGTTAAAGATTTATAAATAAATGGATAAAAGCATTTTACTTGTAAATTTAGAAGCGTAAACAAAATTTTACTTGTAAATTAAAATAAATCAGAATAAGACTTACATTCCACAATTATAATTTTATTCCTTTTAGAAGCATAGACACCTATCAAAGATTCGCAATATCAGTAAAAAATATAACTATTAAATTATAAAATTCTTAGCGAAAAAAGCCATAAATTTAATTTTATCATCCTTAATTTTAAATTTCAATTTCACTTTATTATGAAATAATTACATTTTAACCTTGAAAATACATTTTAATAAATTTATATTGTTTTAGAAGTACTACAAAAATCCAAATATAAATTTTTTAATGAATAAAAAGTACTTTTAAGTAAATTATTTAACATTTTTATTAAGTTGTATTTTATTTATCATATTTTTTCAGTAACAAATTTTTATATTCGAATGCTATTTTTTGGAAATTGTAAGATGTTTAGAATAAAAAAATCATGTAACGTACATAAAAAAAAAATTTAAGAATTTTCATGTATTTAAGATATGTTCATATCAAGAATTCAAAATTAGCTATATATATTTTTATCGATCAATAAAACTAAATTTCCCATTTTATAATATGATATGAAATATTATTTTGAATTATCAAAATTCTATCTGGAAACATTCCTTTTAAGCGTATTAAAGAAACTGAAATAATAGTTACTTTTTAGATAAAAATAAAATTAAATAGAAATATTATATAAATTTCACTATGTAATTAAACACCAATATTTTGTAAGGAAATCATCGAAATCTAATGCTGTATTTAAAATATTTACATTATATAATGAAAAAAAATTAATGAGTACAATTTAAAATGGCGAAATAAGTATCCAGGATTTAAGTTTACTAAAAGTACTTAAACATTATGCCCTCCAAATAAAAAGTGTAACATAAAGTGTAAATAAAAGTGTTTAATAAAAGTGAAAGTTTTTTAGCAAAAATATTTACAGGTTGTTTATACAGAATTGGTGAGAATTTCTTTGAAGTAAAAATATATTTTAATCTCTATGGAAATATTTTTTACTCCATATTATGCTTAAAAAATATGAAAAGAAGTTAAAAAAATTACAAATGTAAGCAAATTGGTAGTTTACAAGGGGATTCGAAATACGTATAAGCAAATATCACTCTGACAGCTAAAACTGAACATATCTGGCTAGGCATAATTTCAATTTTGTTTTGAATCACAGATTAGGGAAAATCATTTGATACGCCTTCTAGTGTATATAATAGATTATCAACTGCATTAGATTGAAAGCCAGTCTCTTCCTAATCCTTCAGAAATCACTATAAATTTTGTAAGAGAAATAAGCAGACTAGGACAACAAACGAATGCTACTCTTTGTAACAACGAAGATAAGACTATGAATTGCAAATTTTTTTGTTGTTCGAAGATAACATCATCTTCCAACAAAAAATGGATAAACACTGACTTAATAAATCAAAAAGATACCAATAGACAATGCAACATTTTATCTTACTTTATTTGTTGACAGATGATGTTTGAAAATAGTGGTTAAAGACTGATCTTAACACGTCAGAAATGTACCAATAGCATCGTAAAAGACTACAAATCAAACAGGATATGAGCATAATAAGTATCCAATAGTTGCCCAAAGCATTACACCAGATGCAGTACATCTATGATGAGATCGAAGACAAGTAAACGAAAAGTGTTCTCCTTTATGCTTCCTGATTCGTACGCTGCCATCAAAGTGGTGAAATTTGAAGTAGAAATCATTTGAAAAGATAATATTTTGCATCTTATACATTCAACATTGTTGTTTGGTGCACAGTGATCACCAACATTTTCTATACTCCATTGTAAAGGATGTCTGCTGTAATGATCTCCGTGCTGCTTCAAATAATGCCGCACAATACGGATAAGACAAACCTCACAATATATGTGTTCTAAATGTCTCCATAATATTAGTCATGGGAGGACATTAAGAGCCTGTATGATATTCAATATAAATTCCTGGAATCCTATTGATTCCATATTCAGGAGACGTAGTATTTTAACTTTCTTTGGATTGAATTTTGTCCAATGCGAGTGGCAATATTATGAAACAATGATTCACAATATCTATAAGCAATGATTCTGACTTTATCGAATTTCAACATTTGCTAGTAAGAATTTCTCCTCATTCGGAGAATAAGATATCACTTTACAACTTACTTTTCGAATGAGAAATACATTTCATAGTTATTTTTATTCTCATATATCATTTATCACTTTTATTTCAATCAAATTTCTGAAATACTGATTATGAGTCAATCTCTACTATTTTTAACGTGATTTTGATGAGTGTAGGATAATTCTTTTGGTGTTGCAATTTTAATGATCAACAGTACATCTATCTATGTAAAATTTAATAGAAAAACAATTTGGAAAAGGAATAAGTTACCAACATTAATTTAATTTAACAATAAATGAGCAATATTTTCACTAATTATATTTTAATTTATTTTCAATATTAAATTATGAAAACATTAGTTTTAAAACTCGACTTGCTTAAATTTAAACATTTCCCTTATTATATCATAAATATATTTATTTTTATTACACTTTTTTAAGATAAAATATTTCTGTGAATCACAAAACTCATATCCGCTGATATCATATCATGCTTGTTCAATTATTTATATTTTGATAGTTCTACTCCTAAAAAGTGAGCACTAAAAAGTATGATATTTAGATAAAAATTATGAATAGTATTTCATAATTAGTGCAAGCAAAATGTTAAGAAATATAGAAACGTATTCAAGTATGGTTAAGAAATCTATTGTGCCATCACCATGCTCATGCATCCATGCATGATAACCTTATTTTAAGAAATAATAGTGTCAATTTGTATCTTTATATTAAAAAAATAGAAGACTTAAATGAATTAGAACTAGAAATGTTGTGCAATCTAGTTATAAATAAATTAGCTTGAGTAATATTTTGTGATTGAATTTGCATGAAATAAGTGTTAAAATTTAAATAAATTTATAGTTAAAAACTATTTATTTAACCATGAACTATATTCCAATTTTATTAATACTTTGCAATAATAATTTTTCAAGATCTTAATTGAAGTGTAAAAAAAAACACTATTTATTATTTAAATTACTAGTGCCAAATCAAAGAAATTATGAAGGTTTTATTAGAAATAATACATTAGTTGAATGTTTTAATAATTACGTTTTAAATAAACCTGTTGTAGACGAGAAGAAGAAATTACCAAATTTTATCAACAACATTCGAATTCATTAAACAATATTACAAAGTTAAAGGTAAAACATTTATAAACTATATAGAAATAATAAGGATAACTAATTTGAATAACTAAATAAAAATCGATCAAAAACAATGATTACTTTTGCATGTAGTCTTTCAAGATGCAAAATGTGAAATCATGTAAACTTCTCTTCAAAATAAGAAAGATAAAACCCATATAAAAAATGATAAGTTTTCAAAGCAATGTTTGAATCACTTGAAAGAAAATTTACTCTTAAAAATCTAAACAGAATTTTGTATTAATATGCTTAAGTTTTGCTAATTTACATTTTTTAGGTTATATTACATTAAACAATATGCATCCGGTTATAACGATCCTTAAAAAATTCTGATTTGAGGGATTACAAAAATCAAATATATTTTTAATACATTTTTCATAAAGCATTCGAGTAAAACATTTTTAATAAATAACTTAATTATCAATACTCTATCTAGTGTGACAAATCCCTTTATTTGTCAAGTATCTAATCTGATTTTTAGGAGAAAATACACAGATCACAAGCACATATAATTCTGAAATCAAAACAGATTGTCAAAATATTCTCTGCTACTTTTTTGAAATAAGCATATATACTTTTTGCATACATCAAGAGATTGCCATCTATAAAAAGGCAATTTTTCTCAATAACGATATAGTTGGTAAAAATTAAAGATTTTTCAATTTTCATATTTAAGAAGATTATTTCTATTTTCAATGATGTTAGATGGTATCTTAGTTTATAAACTTGTTCTTGATTAAAAAACTTAATTTTGAATTCTAGAATGAAATGAATATGTAAACAAAAAATTCCATGCAAACACTTGTGGTTTCTATATTTTTTCACATAATTTAATCATTGGTAAATCAATTCAAGAAATGATTTTATATGAATCTAAATAATCACAACTCGTTTCTTCAAGGGAATATCATATCACCTATTACTGTCCTAGTGACTGAATTTGATGTTAGGTAGTCGAATAAGATAGCGTATCTCAAATAATAGCTAAGAAATTAGAAATTTTGACTCATTAAACAAATTCAAAATTATGAATGCAATTCAATCAAGGGTAATTTATAATAAGCAAAGTCCTATAATATCTTTGTTTTATAAGAATTCAACTTGATTGGATCATGTCCTTCGCAAAATTCCACCTATCATCAAACTAATTTGAAATTATTGGTATAAATTTTACAGCAATACAAATCCTATTTTTTTAAACATTCATTTTTTCTTATACTAAACAAGTATTGCTTTCAAGAAACATGATTGAATACATTTTTGTTGCCATTTTAGCCAAATAATTCTTCTGAAAACTACTTGCTTCACCGATACTTTGTAATAGCTTTTAGATATTTCTTCCACTGTATGAAACAGCATTTTTAACCAATACAATGTATCAGTTCAACTAATGCATATCAAGATTTCGGACTCACCTCTCCTTCCCGCCTTATCAGGCGACCTCATTCGCTTGGTCGGCGATTTCGGAGGAGGTTCTGGTGCTTCATCCGCCTCTTCCTCTTTCGATTCTTCTTTCTTCTCTTGGACATCATCAGTTTTCTCCTCTTCTTTTTGCTCAGTGGGAGCCTGCTCTTCTTCCTCAGCCTGTTTAGTCTCAGTTGCCTCCTCTGCTGTCTCTTCTTCATGTTCTTTCACATCTACATCTTTTTCTTCTTCTTCTGTTGGCTATTAATAAATATATTTGCATCTAATTAATGCGTTTTCCGTTAATTTACTCTTTAAATATATAAGAGAACATTTTAGAATTAATTTTTCTAACACTTATAATTACAAAATTCGAAGCCTTGAAGCAAATCCAAGTGGCATCCCTTTACAAATTTAAAAATTTAAAAAGAAAGTAAACACTATTACTTATAATTTGCAAAAATATAAATCCAATTACAAAGCAAAATATCACAGAAATTTTTAGAAAGTTGAGAGCAACGGTTTTAATCATTTAGGCTTATATTCTTTTAGAAATATAGTGTAAGAATATCATTATTAAATTAGAGAACTACATTTATGAAGCTCAAATTCAAATCATTAGTTATTTTGATATTCAGATTATTACCTTAGGAATACTGAAAATTACTATAAATTCAAATATTTTAAGATATCATAAAATATGCATTTCAACTATTTATGATTATATTAATGCTTTATAACTTCAAATATTACTGATGACAACGATATTAAAACCAAAATTGCACTTTTGAAAGTCTAGGGTGATGTTAAAAAGCATTTAAATGTATGAATATTTGAATATTCATACATACAATGTCCAATGTTTTTTTATTTTTATTTTTTTTAATTTTAAATAGTGAAGGAAAATTAAATTACATGTAATTTTTGACAAGTATCAGAATGAAAATGTCTACATAGAATCACTGGAGATTCCTTTGCGAAATAAAATTCATTTTGTTAATGTTAAGCTTTCTTAATAAATGGGTGTTTTTGAAAATATATATTTGACATTTGTGTATATATTATTTGAGACATTAAAATTTTCGTAGAAGTAACACAATTGATTATAAGCATATTTCGGTATTTTAATTTATAAACATATTTAGTACAATTACAGAATATGAAGAATGTTCTATAACTGAAACAATTTAACTAACATACGAAATTATTTTTCCTTTATTAGAATCTGATATGTGACTAAAATCATTAAATTAAATAAATTCAAAGAATATTTAAAGTATAAAATATAATAATAAAATCATTTTAATAAATAACATTTTTAATTAATAATAACACGTAACATTTTTACTATAACCATATTATTTTTAATGTATCACTTTGCTTTTTAAAGTTCCAAATAATACAAATGTTATATAAATTTATATTATTTATGGCTTAAAAATTTATTTTGTTTTATTCGTAGAGTATTTTTTCAGAACTCATTTATTTTATTTTATTCTTAATAATAGTATTTTAAGTATTATTGTATATTTCTTAAAATTTATGCGATTAACTATTATTAAGTTATTGAAAAATAATATGCAATTGGGAAGAAAATTACAATTAAATAGGAATATATGTGTGTGTGTGTCTGACGTATTTTAAATTGACTTCACAAATTATTTTTAAGCAAAAAATTTTTAATATATCTTGTTATTTAAGAATTCAAAAAGAAAAAAATTATCGCAAATATGCTTTTAAATTTTCTGTGAGATATTTTTCAAAATTTTAAATTTTATTGCTAAACACTTCAGAGAATATCAATAAAACTCACTCATTTATCAGAACTTAACCCTTCTTTGCATGATTTTTTCTTTATTGGTGAAATAAATCAAGTTGATATAATTCATGTTCAAAATTAAAGGAAAAATGGTTAAAAAAATCTTAGTATATATTTATAGTATAAATTTATAAAAAAACAATATGCTAAAAATTTCCATCATCATGCAAAGTTAGATCATTAGCTTAGTACTAAATAGAAATAAAAGAGGAAAATAGCAGAAACACGTGTTACAAACCTTTCTTCCACTCATTTTCAATTTTTTAGCAATAGAAACTCTAATATAATAAACAAAATTATAAACGAAATCATACGTTTATTGCAACTACAACAAACAGCGGAATGAGACAACTTTAAGCTCGTTTCACTGATAATGACACTTGTTTATTTTTGACAGCTATGTTTCTTTTTATGCAATGGACATTAAAATGGTATCCAAACACGATCAACTTAAAGTGAACTTGTTATTATATATAATTTTTGGGCATTATAGGTTATGATGGAAATTTCCACCATTATGCAAAGAAGGGTTAAGTGGCATTTGAAAATTTATCTATCTTAATATTAGTTTGGGGAAAAAGTAATCCATTATTTCTTCGGTAGACGTCTGTAGTGATCGCTATCTCGTGAGGTATCTATCAAACAATTTCAGATTTATGCTTGTTGGAAAGCTGACATTTGACACTAAAATATCCTCTTGCGGTTTTTTGTTTGATTAATTCAGTTACGAGTACAAGGTTTTAAAAATGGTAGACAACAAACAGAAAATTCGATACATTTTCGTTTTTCTTTTGTAACGGCGAAAAAGATCGCCAGGTGGCTAAAATTGTGAAAGGTGTTTATCGTCCTATATAAGATTGTAACAACCAGTTACGTACAATTTTTGTTTCGTCGATTCCGTTCGGGTATTTTTGATGTTAGAGATGAACCTCGCATGGGGATACAGCATCGTCGAAAATGTCTGTAAAATATCAAAAATGGTCGAAGTAGACCGCAAGTCAACAGTAGTAATGCGCAAGACCTAAAAATCTACATGAAAACTGTTTTAAACCTTTTTACAAAGCGAATCCAAAAGAAGTTACATAAAATTCACATGAAAATAATGGATTTCTTTTTCCCCAAACTAATATTATATGATCAATTTATGTTTATATGTTTTTATTCTAAATAAAATGTAAATGGTATATATTTTATTATTTATTTAAATTAATAGGAAAATATTTTCTGTAATAGATTTTTCCTTTAATTCTCAATCAAAACTGTAAATAACATATTGTAAAGAAGTATTTCTGTAAATTATATTTTAATTAAGACATGGTTTAACAAATAAAAATAATAATCATTTATCAGTTTTACGCTTACTTTAGAACTGTTTTATTTCAATATTACAGTAATCATAATGTTAATATTGCTCTTGAAAAAATATCACGTTAAAAAACACATCATTAGAGAACATTCCAAGATCAATTAGCAAACTTTGCGTGACTAATATAAAACTACTTACTATAAATAAGTCAATAAATTTCTTTCAAAACAATCAATAATTTAACATACGCAACAAAGACGAAATAAAAAGTTTTAATGCTACTTCATGGTCACCTTTAATGAATAGTCAAAAATTCTAAACAAATATAAATATTAGGATATTTGAAGCACGTTAAGGAATATTTACATGAACGTAATGCATATTTTTTAATAAAAGCACTAAAAATAAATAGAGAAATTTATTTTCACTATTAAAGAAATTAATAATTGATTTGTGAATCCTGACAGAGCTTTTCTCCTCTTAAGAACAATATATTTCTTTATTATGGAAATTAATTAGTAATGCTTAATTAAAAATGTACAAATACTGAATGAGTAAAATGCAGCTATATTAACCATTTAATATATATAATATAACTTATTTATAAAGAATGAACTTTATATAACTAGAAAATGTTGTTGATAATTTTCGTAATTTTTAGAGCAATAATTTTTATCAATACTAAAGCTAATTATTAAGATGAAACAAAAGAATGCTTGTTGATATTTATTACAAAGTTTTTAAACAATAATTACATTTTAACCTACACACATAGTGATTTTTAAAGATAATAATGGTGCATACTCAAAATGGAATTTCACTCAGTTAAAAACATTTTTGATCCACTTTATTCTACAAGAGATTGAGCTTTGTTCTGGAAAATTTCACTGAATATAACACCACCTCAAACACATCCAAACTAAAATATTTATTCTTATTTCTAATTTCAAAATTGTCAGTAAACACAAAAAATACGTTTCCCAATTATTAAACTTTTTCTGCATGTAATTTATTACAATGAAATAATTGGTGATTTGCATATCATAGTTCAATTTTTATTTCTAAATAATCCTTTAGCTTAATGACAATTTTTAGTAAATATTTCAATTTTATATTAGAAAGTATGCCTACCTTTTTTTTAAAAAAAGAACAATGTAAATATTAATAATCCAGTTTAACAACAATTTAAAGACTTTCTATATACATAATATTCTATTATATTTTATAATACAATATGATAAAAACATGTATATTTTTTAAATACTTATTATATACAATATTATAAAATATATATAAATTTGTATTAATATAAAATTAAATTTGTCTTGAAAACACTTGTAATAAATTTATCTTTATTTTTTTTCCCAATATATTTTTTACCAGTCAACGTCATAAAAATTAGCTAATGGAGCAGTTGCCAATTTTGCTAACATTACGGAAATATATTTTAACTGTCCTCCCATTTATTTTACTTTTCTGGACTTGTTTAGAAAAAAAAAAAACTTGAATATGTTGGCAAAATGGATCTTTGAAATATGTCAGGTAGAAAAAATCTTTTCAGTTGAACGATTTCATAAATTTATTAGGTATATATTTTTAAAAATGACACAAATAGTAAATATTAAATATTTATGGGTAATATGATTCAGCAGATATCTTAAATAAAAGTTAGAAAGTTATATACAAGGTTATTCT